>MNCI01031167.1:71125-143950 GCA_015680685.1 Gnetum montanum
TGAATCTCTTTAAAGTAAGTCATTTATAGTTCACACACAACGCAATTGTTACATTTTACACAACCACACGCCGTAACAGCACACACACATACTCACATTAACTACTGAGTTTATTTGGAGGTATTTGGGCCTTGGTGTTGCCAGAGACCAGCAGGCACCTAAATCCTGTTCGAGGACACTCGTTGGCGGTCGCATCCCAAATGGTCGCCAACAATGACATTGCAGGCATGCAATGGAAACTAACAAAACTTGAAATCTGCTAAAATCCATCTATCTATGTCTATCTTTCTATGTCCCAACCATGCACCCAAGTGTCGTATTTATAGGCTATCATAGAAAGGGTGATATCGAATCCCCAACATTAGAGCTTGTGCCATGATATTGGATACCCAACATTAACATGACTCATCACTAGTAATAGGTTGTGTGTCCAAGGAATGACCAAACATATTTACTTACTTTCAATTAACAAGTTATTCCTTGGATGACCCTTATTTTTTCAAGGTTCACCTCAATCCCTACTTGAGAAATTCTTTACCCCAATACAATGGCTTCTTGGACCATGAGATGGCTCTTTTGCCAATTGAGCTATAGGTTTGTTTTCATACATCTTTTGAGTACTTGATCAAGGCAATCCAAGGCTTACTTTAATATACTGTCATAAGTTGAGAAGTCATCCATGAAGACTTCTACTTGGCTACCAATTTGCTACTAAAAGATGCTTATGACCAAGCATTGAAAAGTGACAAGAGCATTGCATAGACCAAAAGGATCTTTTGATATGCCAAAGTCACCTAGGGACTCATGAATGTTGTTTTAGCCTAGTATTCTAGTACAATATAGATTTGGTTATAGCCACTATAATCATCTAGAAAACTATAATAGCAATGCCCAAATATGGTGTCCAATACTTGATCAATGAATGGCAATGGAAAATGATCTTTGAATGTTGTCATGTTTAACAACCTAAAGTTGATATAACCTCATTATTTGCCACCTCTCTTTGGCAATATCATGAGTATGCTAATCCACTTGCTATCCATAATGGAGTAGATGAACCTTGCCTTAAGGAATTCCTAAATCTCCTCTTTGATGATTTGCTTCAACTTCAGGTTCAATCGTTATTATGGTTGCCTCTGTGCTTCATGGATGGATCAATATAAATGTGCCACTAGCATATCCATGAATCAATTCTAGTGAGTTCAAAATATGACCAGGCAAAGGCTATTGGCCATCTATTGACCACATTTAATAGTTTTGCTTTTTTCTCAGGAGCAACTTTAGCATTAAGTATGATTGGCTTGCTATTTTTCAAGAATGCATATTCCAAGCTAGCAGGTAGAGTTTTTAACTCTAGGGACTCTTGTTTGAAATTCTTAGGAATCTCAAACTCTCTCTAATTGGTATCATAATTTTCATCATTAGAGAGTTGGTGATGAACTTGCTCTAGTTCATCCATGCATGTGACATAAACACATGTTAGGCTCTTAGTAGGTTCCATGCACATTATGCTACTTTTAGGATTAGTGGTCAGCACTAGGTGCCCTTTTGTTTGATGGTTGTTGCATATAGATGCCTTTGAATATTTGCTTCATTTGCACACTACTTGCATGTAGAAATAGATGTTCATTTCACAAACTAGAGTTTCTACATGTAGTTGCACCCTGTATCGCTCTATGTGATGTATGGAACTCACTTCTTCTCAATCTTTCGAAATGCATTTTCCTTAGATATTTCCAGGGAAAGATCTCTAATGTCCATTCTCACATCAATAGTTCTTAGCCATATCCTTTCCATAATGATTGGGAAGTCCCCTTTATAGTTCTCAACTTTGATTACTAGGAAATTGGTAGGATAAGATCACCCAAAAATAGTGGTCATAATGTCTTCTACTAGTCCCAATGGAATAGTAATGAACTAGTCTACTAATTCCAATCAGATATTGCTCTTCTTGAAAGGAAAAAAGCTTGAGATAGTATACATCTCATGAGAAATCAAGTTAATATTGGAACCTGAATCAAGAAGAGCTTTACATAGTTCATTCGTAGCAATCTATAAATAGATGAGAGGACTCCCAAGATCAACTAATTTCCTAGGAAGGTTGCTAGCCTAGATCTAATCAGATACAACATGAGTGAGCATGACAGTGTGGATTTTGGGTGGTATTTAATTTGAGGGGTTCTTGATGGAATGGTTTGTAAAGAATGAGGAATGAGCAGGGTGACTAGCCGCCTAAGTTTATGAAGGCTTAGTAGGGTTGTTAGGTTAAAAAATGGTCTTTTATGAGCATGAGATTTTAAAACACTTGGTTGATTAACCAATTTTATATTAACAGACCTAGTAGCATTGTGTTACTACAGTTGGACTAGAAGTTCACTCTACATGAATGGAGCAAGTAGTAGCTACATTGAGGGTGGAGGAATAGGTGCATGATAGAAGGAGGATAAGGATGGAATGTGGCATCCCTCTTGAAATGTGGAGAATTAGTTCTATAGTATTTAGAAGGATAGTAGTGTTGTTAGAAAGGAGAAACATGATTGGAAGAGTTACATGGATACGAGGGTTGTTGAACATAATACCCATATGGATCCGGTTGTCTATAAGGGTATTGCTGCCTTAGCAGTGGCAACACCCATGACTGTGGTTTCTACCACTATTGATACTACTTGTACATTTGTGATGGAGTTCCACTTGGATAATATTGTTGTTTCCAATGGAACTACCTAGGATTGCCTTGAGGATAAGACAATCTTCTAGGAGTTTGTCCTTTTGCTAGTCGTGGATTCAAAGCATACATCCCAGACTCCTATAAGTGTGACATGATAGGGAAACATCCCTTAGGATGTTCATATTGGCAAATGCCACACCCACCACCATCATCTAATTTAGTTATTACAATTTCCTCTATAACAACAATCTTGTCCTTATTCCTTTAATTGGCACGTTCAACTTCCTTTCACCTTCAACGGTCATGATCACTACTTTGTTCTTTGGACTCTTCACCAATTTTTAGAAAAGCAATTTTTGAATTGCCAAGGTTTTCTAGTTCACCACCTTATCACATGGTGATTCCTCCTCATTGTCACAAAATCAAACTTGTCTCTTACGAATGGAAAGATCTCAATTGTATTTTTTTTGCACTTTTGTGTTTCCTCAACTTTCCTTCTTCTTTTGCTACCTGCTTGATCAACCTTTAGATCTAATGGACTCTTAACTCTAATAGTCTTCCTTGGGCGTAGATCCAAGAGTTCTTCTCATTTCATAGTGAAACCCATCTATAATGTGACAAAGTTGTTCCTACTAAGAGTAACCATGAATAGGGCATTAATGTAATAAGGAATAATATCTATCCATGGTAGCATCCAAGGTCTCGTGTTCCTTGCTTCCAATCCTAGATCTACCTTCACAAATTGGACACTTAGGAGTACATTTGATACTTGTCAATGAATAGTTCAAGCATCATACTTTGTCTACAGATTGATTCCAACTCTAAGGATTGATACTAGCTTTTTGCTTCTTTGATGAGTGTCTTGGGAAACAACTTAAGATTTTCCAATCATTTTCTATGTTTTGTAGGGCACAAGCATCATGAAAAGCCTAAAGATAGTTTTATGCATTAGAGTTATATCCCCCCTCAAACTTGGAAATATTTTTCATATCCAACCACTTAATCCTACTATCCTTCACATGCCTTATCCGAATTCTCACTACCTCTGCAATGATTAGCATGCTTTAGGTGGCAAGAAAAGGCTCATCATAGACATGACCCAGGTGCCAATGGTTCCCTCTACTACCCTTTCATTCATGGTGATAGGCCTCTCTTGAATGCCCATGCCCTAGATCTTGACTTTCTCAACAATCCTGATGATCATCTTAGTCCTATCAATCATCTCCAATGATCATGTCCACTATAGTTGCATTCAAAGCCAGAAGAGGAAGAGAATGATGATGAAGGTGAAGGAAGGAGGACTCACACCATCATGGTGCCTATCACCCCCTCTTTGATGTTCACAACCACAATCATGATCATGCTACTTACCCAAATCCCTCCCATGACTCTCCTCCTTAAAAAGCCCTTTGTGATGGGTTCTATTCTTACTGGAACCAGGATTATGTATTGTGGACTACAAGTTCTAGTTTCGACTTCCTTCATCAAAGTCAAAGAGAGAAGTCTCTTTATATGGAAAAACCCCCAAAGAAGGGTTCTCCACCATCTTTTTGGTACATCAAGAATGGGGAATCGTTGGATCACTTCCCCTTCACAAACTCATAATGCTACTCTAGCTATCAATCCCTTAAACATTATGCATCAGTGGGATGATAATTGCTGGCATCACTATCTTGCACAACATATTCAGCATGAAGTCCTTAGATGCCCAACCACATAAGAGTTTGGTGAAGCATTGTAGGAATGGATCGATTAGGTGGCAACACAATGTTGCCCTCCATGTCTCACCATTGCAGTTATTTATCCTAGTGTAGGATGAAGGTGAAACTGGGTACATACTCATCAAGATGAGCATATATCACTTTGTATTACTGAGGTACCTATTGATTTACTCCATCAGACTTGAGTGGAGAATCACTCCTATGAGATGAAGACATATTGTATTAGAAGAAAAGAAATGCAGTGTGCTTTATTATAATTATTGAAGTTATTTTGATGTATGATATGACTTTAGCGTTCATTCCAATGATGTTAAATAATTTTTCACTAAATCCTATATAGTGCATGTAACAAACTAAAGGTCCTCAGCAACGATGCTAATGATGAGCGGTGAGTATACCCGACACCGAACCATACAAATTACAAGCATTTAGACACAATGTGATCAAATTCCATAGACCTTAAGTTCCTAAGTATGCTGGTTCTAGGGAGTGCAATCTAATTGTGATGATCATTGTCTTCCCAACTACATTTTTGAAGCTTAATTATATGGTTAAGTGTAATTGGGGCACATGATTTTTTATTATTTTATATTTTATTCACCTAAAATTAATAATAAGTTAAAACTCAATTTATTAACCAATTTAACTAATTTAATTACTAATTAATAACTAACTATCCTAACATAAGCATTCGGTCCCACTTTCCATACACATCCTAGACGCATACAACACTAATGGGCTACCAAGTGTTAAGAGCTACTGGGATTACCAAGCACTGTATGTTATGCTGAAAGTAGTTGTACTTATGTGTTTAATCTATTTATCTTAATTAGTTAATTAATTAAAGTCTTACTTATATTAAGTAATTGTGTAATTAATGAACATGATAAATGCAAAAATAAATCATTAATCTATTCAAAGTACTTCAAGGTTTGATCAAAGGCTCATCTTTATTGTCGTTCACATTGGTGTGCTTAGGTACATCAATACTCAAATAAAGATTTGTACAGTTTCTGACTCTTGTTGCAGACACTCAAAAAAATGTTTTAACTTTAAATGACAAAATTGCAAGAGCTCTGCTATAACTATTATAATACTTCCTCTAAACATAGCAAATGAGTGTGTATTTATAGACTTTATTATGGAGTTGCATCAATGGGGCCTCATAAACATAGCAAAGACTACGTCAATGCAGCCTTGTTGATGGGGCAACACCACATCAACAATGTTGCATCAATAGGGATCCATCAACATGACACTTTGACACTTCATCAATAATAAAGTAAGCTAAATTAAGCTATATTAAATAGAAATAAATTAAGCACATAAGTATGACCACTTCAAACATATGCCTGGCACTTGGTAATCCCAGTAATGTTTAACATTTGATAACCCAATAGCGTTAAACGTGTTTAGGATGTGTACGACAAGTGGAAATGGATGCCTATGCTAAGATTAGTTAAACATTAGCTAGTTAGATTAAATTAGCAATTAAATATCTTTAATTCTCTATTCTTTATTCTTAGGTGACATAGAACACAAAACATAAAAATGACAAAAATCATATGCCTCAGTTTTACTTAACCACACCTTTGTGTTTCACAAGTGTAATTGGAAAGATAACAATTGCAATAGTTAGTTTCACTTCCTAGAGACCAGTCTACTTAGAAGTCTATAAGTCCATGGAATTCAACCAAATCATGCATGAACACTTAGTGATTCGTATGGTTGGACGTAGGATCTACTTGCCACTCATCATTGGCATTGTTGTGGGGAACTTATAGTTTGATGAATGCATTGTCTAGGACTTAGTAAATATTATTTGAGATGGTTGGAATGAACCCTAAAGTTGTAATCATTCGAAAAATAAAAATTATAATTATAATTACCACACACTGAATTTTTCTTTTAATTAAAAATTTCTTCTTCTCATAAGCATGATGAATCAAAATTGCCAATGCCCCAAGAATTCAAAGAGGTGTACACTCATCCAAATGAGTTTGTACCTGATTTTGTACTCATCCTACATTAGGATGAACAACTATGGTGGAGAGATATGAAGGGTAATGTTATGTTGCCTTCCAATCAATTTGTTCCTAGGATGTTGTTCCAAACTCTTAAGAGGTTTGGCATCCAGGATCTTCATGATGAATATGTTATGCAGGACCATGACTATAGGGACTACTATCCCATTGAAACAAAACACAAAAGAGATCAGCACCAGGAGAAGCACCATGAAGTTATGAAGGGAAAATAGTTCACTAATCCCTCGTTCTTGCTAAACCAAAATGATAAGAAGGATCCTTCCTTTGGGGAACATGAAGATTCTCCACTCCTTGACTCTGGTGAAGGGGGCTTGAACCCACACTTATAGTTCACTATCAACAATCTTGGTTTAGGTAAAAGTGAGAGTCATGGCAAGGGCTTGAGCAAGCATTGTGAAGATGATACAATTGATGAATGTGGCCATGACCAGTAGACAAGATGTGGTAGACACCATGAAGGTGGCAATCTTCATCTACATCTTCTTATTCCTCCTCTAAATCTAACTGACACTGTAGAGGATGAAACTGTGATGAAGGTGGATGACAAGATAACAATGATCATAGAAATGCCATGAATGAAGAGGTAGCAGAGGACATCATAGGTGTCATTGAGATTTGATGATAATGAACCTTTGCTAGTAACTCAAAGCATGCTGACCATCATAGAGGTAATCAGAATTCCAACCAAGGATGTGAAATATAGTAGAATCAAGAGATTGGATATGAACAATATCCCCAGATTTTAGGGGGAATATAACTCAAATTCATAAATTGATATTCAAGCCTTTCAAAATGCTTGTGCCTTGTAGAACATAGAGAATGATTGATAAAAACTTATGCTATTTCCCAAGACACATAAAAGAAGCAAAAAGTTTGTACCACTCCTTAGAGTTGCAATTGATTCATAGATGGAGTACGATGCTTACGCTATTTAATGATAAATATCATATGCACTCTAGAGTGTCCAATTTGAGAAAGAAAATCCAAGGCTAACAACAAGGAATACATGAACCCTTGGATGTAGTCATGGGTAGGTATTACTCCCTTTTGTACAAATTTCCTAGCCATTGTTATTCTTAGCAAGAGCAGCTTTGCCATATCATAGATGGGCTCCGATCATAAACAAGGAAAACTATTGGGGTCTATGCCCAAGGGAGATTGTCATAACTAAGAGCCCATCAGATTTAATTGAGAAAGTTGCAAAAGAAGAAGGTGAGTTGAGAAAACAAGAAAGTACTAAGGAGTATAACTAGAATCCTTCCATTAAAAAAAGGAAGGTCTGATTCTATGATAGTGAGGGGAAGGCACCACTTAATGAAGTGGTGTAGTGAAAAAACTTTCCAATTCAAAAATCTATGTCTAAAATTTTGGTTAAAGTTGACAAAATGTGAGAAACTTTAGATGAAAAATTTCAAACTGCTCTAAAAATTACAAAAGAATCCAAAGAGCAAGGTAGTGATCATGACCATAAGAGAAGAAAGGAAGTTGAACCTGCCTACTAAAGGGGTAAGGGAAAAGCTGCTGTAGTAAAAGAGGTTCTGAAATCAGAATCAAATGATGATGGTGGGTGTGACATCTACTAACATGAACATCCCAAGGGATGTTATCCTATTGTGTGACACTTATAGGAATTCAGGGTGTATGCTCTAAATTCTAGACTGGCATGAAGGCAAGCATCCAAAAGGTTGCCTTATCCTCAAGGCAACCCAAGGCAACTCCATTAGCAACAATAAGCTTATTATTCAAGTGGAGCTCCACCACAACTGTATGAGCAGTACCATCAATGGCAACATCCATAGTCATGGGGGATGCCACCACCAAGACAATAATACCCTTACAAAAAACCCAATCCATATAAGTAATATGTTCAGCAACCCATGTCTTTGCATGACTCTTCCAGTCATGCTTCCTTCCAACATCACTACTATCTTCCAGAGTACTACAAAACTCATTCTACATCTCCTAGAGGGGTATCCCTAGATCCTTATCACCCTCCTCATCCTTTAGCACATATCCCTCCACCCTCAACCTAATAACCACATGCTCCATCCATGCAGGATGAAATTCTTGAATAGCTATAGAAACATAACACTACCAAGGCTATTAACTTACAACTAGTTCTTTAGCCAATTGGTTTAGAAACTAGATCCCATAAAAGACCATTCTTCCAAACCATTAGTCTTATAAAGCCCTTATCGACTCATGCAATTGGTCGCCTTGTGTTTCCTTCATCCCCTACACCCATTCCTTTTGAGAGCCTTTCAAACCAAAAACCTCCCAAGATCTACACAGTCATGTTAACCCACACTATATCTAATTGGATCAAGGTTAGCAACCTTCCTAAGAAAAGGACCAATCCTGGTAGTCCTCTCATCTACTTGCAAATCACTAGAAATGAGCCATGCAAGGCTCTTCCTAATTTAGGTTTTGAACTTGATTTCCCATGAAATGTACCAAGCCTAGAACCTACCTCCTCTCAAGAAGATCAACATATATTTAGAATTGGTAGACTAGTCCATCACTATTTTCTTTGGATTGGTGAAGGACATTGTAACAATTGTCTATGGGTGATCGTATCCTACCAATTTCCTGGTGATCAAGGTTGATAATTGCAATGGGAACTTCCCAATCATTATGGGAAGGGCTTGGTTGAGTACTATTGATGTGTGAATGGGCATTAGAGATCTTTTCCTAGAGATTTCCAAGGAAAATGCATTTAGAAAGATCAAGAAGAAGAGAGTTCAATGCATTGCATACAAAGATACCAAGTGCAACTGTGTGTAGAAACTCTAGTCGATCAAAAGCACATCAATCAAGGCATGTAGATAATATGTAGCTAAATCTGAGATCCAAAAGTGTCTATACACAGCAGCCAAAAAATAAGAGGATATCCAATGGCTAATAGTTAATTTTGAAAGAAACACATTTTGCATAGAACCTACTGAGAGACTAAGAGCCTAACTTATGCCTATATTGAAGGCATGGATGAACTAGAGCAAGTTCATCGTCAACTTTTTGATGATGAACCTGATGATACCAATTGGGGAGAGCTGAAAATCCATGAAAATTTTAAACGTGAGCCCTTAGAGTTGAAAAATCTACCTACCAACATAGAATATGCATTTCTGAAAAATGGCAAGCTGGTGATAGTTAATGCCAACCTTGCTCCTAAGCAGAAAAAGATGTCGTTGAAGGTGGTTAACAAATGACCAATAGTCTTTGCTTGGTAATATCCTAAACTCATAGGGATTTATCCTTGGATATGCTAGCATCACATCTAGACTGATCCGACCATGAAGCCAAAGAGGCAGCCGTAGCGATAGTTGAATCCCAAATTAAAGTAGATTGTCAAAGAATAAGGTGAACAACTCCTCAAGGCAAGGTTCATCTATCCAATTATGGATAGCAAGTGGATTAGCCAACTTGTAATTATGCTAAAGAAACATGGCAAGTGGCAAGTTTGTATTGATTTCAAGCTATTGAACATGGTGACATTCAAAGATCATTTTCCATTTCCATTTATGAACCAGGCGTTGGACACTATTTTTGGGCATTGCTATTATAGCTTTCTGGATGGCTATAGTGGCTATAACCAAATTCAGCTCGCAATTGAGGATTAGGCCAAAAAATAATTCATAAGTCCCTGGGGGACTTTGGCATATCATAAGAAGTCACTTGGTCTATGCAATGCCCCTCCAACTTTCCATTGCATGGTCTCAAGCATTTTTTTAGTAACAAATTGGTAGTGATGTTGAAGTCTTCATGGATGACTTCTCCACCTATGGCACTACACTTGAGCAAGCCCTAGACTACCTTGAGCAAGTGCTTAAAAGATGCATCGAGACCAATCTTCGACTTAGTTAATAGAAAAGCCATCTAATGGTCTAGAAAGGCATTGTGCTTGGGCATAGAGTTTCTCAAAAAAGGATCAACATGGATCCTAAAAAGATTAGGTTCATCCAAGAAATAATCCACCAATTGAAAATTGTTAAAGATGTCCAATCATTCCTTGGACACACTAGCTACTACCAACGATTCATAGAGAATTTCTCTAAGATTGCTAAACCATTGGTTGAGCTCATAAAGAAAGATGCTCCATTCATATGGACCAGGGAATGCAAAAAGACATGCTAGCAACTTAAGGAGAAGCTTGTGGAAACTCCAATTCTATGAGTAGTAGACTGGTCTAGACCATTTCACATTATGACAAATGCATTGAATCAAAAATGTCCTTACTACATCCACTACACAAGCCAAAGCATTATGGGTACACAACTCAACTACATCACAACAAAAAAAGAGCTGATGATGATGGTGTATGCCTTGGAAAAATTTAGGCACTATGTGCTTGGGAATAAGCTCTTTGTGCACATGGATCATAGTGCCATTTTCTTCCTCATGAACAAGTCGACAATGAGCCCCCATATCATATGATGGCTGGTAATCTTACAGGAGTTTGATCTTACGATGGTAGATCAAAAGAAAATCAAGAATGTGGTTGCTAATCACTTATCTCAATTTCTTGATGAACTCCTCTTTGTTGATATAATAAATGAACAAGTGCCTGCTAAACCAAAATAGTATGATGGCATCCTCACTTATCTTCTCACTCAAGAGATGCCACAAGACTTGGACTTTTAGATAAACAACAGTTTCTTTATTAGGCCAAACACTTCATGGAGATTAATGGACACCTTTACAAGGTGTGCACCAATGGTCTAGTTCATTGTTATGTTTTTATGTTGTTCAATTGTACGTTCTCCAATATCCTCATGAGTATCCATGTGGGGGCCATTATGTAGGGAGGTGCACAATCATTAAGATCCTGATGGTAGGGTATTACTGGCCAACAATCTTTAGGGATGCTCACCAATTCATCTGCTCTTGTGAACGTTGTCAACGAGTCGATGGGATAACTGCTCAAATGAAATGGCCTCAACAGTGAGTCCAACCACTGGAACCCTTTGACATTTGGGGCATAGACTTAATGGATCCCATCACACCCATTCTAAATGGAAAGGCATGCATAATAGTCATTGTTGACTATTGTACCAAATGGGCATAAGTAGTAGTCATCATCAACTAAACATCTTCCACTGCTACATTGTTTGTACAACAAAATGTTGTAAATAGGTTTGGAGTGCCACATGCACTAAGTTCTAATAATGGTACTCATTTTAGAGGTGCTACTTTTTGCAAGATCATGCAACACTTTGGGGTTGAACATAAACTAACAACACCTTACCACCCCCAAGCTAATGGTCAAGCATAGGTTACCAATAGGGAGATCACTAAGATCTTAACCTGAACAATTAGCAAATATAAAAGAGACTGGAGCATGAAACTAAACAATGCCCTTTAAGCCTACTACTCCACATGGAAACTCCCTATAGGCTACTCTCCCTATGAGCTGGTATACGAAAAATTACCAACTCTTCCAATTCAATCCAAGCTTCATACACTTTCAACAACTTGTGATCTAGATCTTAACCTCAACCTAGCACAAAAATAGAGATTAATCAACCTCAACATGCTAGATGAAAATTGATTGGTAGCCCTATCCTTGAATGAAGTGCATAAGGTATTCAACAAAAAATTCCATGACTTTAAAATAAGGAAGGTAAAATTTCAACCTAGAGACAAGGTCCTCTATTGGAACCCCACACACGTTCCAAACATTGTGGGGAAGTTCCTTACATCATTTATGAAACCTTTTCTTTTGGGGCCATGTTGATATACAAACCTAAGAGCCCAAACAAGAAATAGTTGGTTAACATGCAACAACTAAAACCTTTTCATGAGCCCAAGCAAGCCAATGAAATCAATGCCTCCTTAGATGGACAACCTCACTCAATTTTTTAGATCTCCTCCTTCCAACTCAATCATGGGGGAGATGGCCATCCATGCTAATCATTAAAATGGCTCTTCAATTTTTCTATTTTTTTTATTTTACACCTTTTTATTTTACACTTCTTTGTTTTTATACCTTTTTGTTTTACACGTTGTTCTTTTTCCAAATTTTTGTTTTACACCATTGTTAGTATGTTTTATTTTTCTTGAATATTTTACAATTTATTTTATATTTTTCTTTATTTTGGTGTGAATATTCTTTGTTTTCTAATAAAATTACCTTATTGCCAACATGACACAGTGATGTTATAGTTATTTGCCAATGGTGGTTTGTGCCTAATGTTTTTAATTGCTAATGTTTGATTTTTATTTTTGAAGTTTGATAACTAATGACTAAGACATTGTTTCCTTTTCATGAAATAGGCAGTGTGTTAACATCATCCACTCATTCACAAACTCTACAATTTTCATTGTTTTGGAAATATTAGATCTCTTTTCCATTAGTGAAACTTTAACAAATTTGTAACCTTGGTAGTTTTCAAACCTGGAAAAGATTCAAAGGTTTGAAGAAGGTGTGACTTCAAGAGGATTCAGTACTCTTTGTACCTCTCTACTCACTTGGATGCATGAGTGTTTTCATGTTTTCTTACCATTCCATGTTGACCAATAATAGGAAGTTGAATAAGCCTTTGCATGATGTGGTTCCCATCCAAAAATCCATAAAACATAAAATTTAAAAAAAAAACAAAATAAAAAACAACATGATGGGAATTCAAAGCATACCCCTTAGACAAAATAATGAGCTACAAGCACTAGTTATGGAACTAAAAAGACATGTTACCCATGCCTGAAGGACAATCAAATCTTTTGCATTCCCCATCAATTACATCCAATTATGTGCCCCATAAGACATTTCTCCAATCAATCTCCATCTTTTGTGAAAAATCAAGCCCTCTTCATGCATCTCATTGTGTTCTTGGCTTCTTGGTCTTCCATTTGATTTCAATTTCACTCAAAAACACATTGTATTTTTTGAATTTTGACTTGGTCAATTATGGTCAATAGCTGTGTCAACTAGGCGCTATTGACGAGACCTAGTCAATACATGGGAAGAATTCTATATATAGTGCCACGACTTAGAAATTTTTTGCCATTTGCTTCAAATGTAAGGGGAGTTTTTGCAATTTTTCAAAGGTCAAAATCTTCCAGAGCCCATAACTTTCAAATCATTTGTCCGATTCACTCTATTCTTCAATCCTGTAACTTTCGAAGGTATGCTCTACATCATGGGGACCACAAACCTTAGGTTTTCAATGACCAAATTTTTTTAAAATTTTCTAAAACCCCATAGATTTAACAAATCAATAATATTAAAATATTAAGTAATGAGAGTTAAACCCTTCCAACACACTCCAATAACCTATTGAATCATGTAATAATAAAATAATATTAAAATAATCAAACTGTCCATGATCACAACTTAGCCAAGTGTAACTAACCTAAGAAATAAGGTATTCCAAATGTTTCAAAATTACACATTAAGTGCTAATCCTTGATAATGTTGTGATTACAAATAGCACCTAGACCAAAATACCCACAAGAAGGAGGACCATCCTAACCAAGGAACAAATAACCTAGAGATAGAAAAGATCAACAAGAACAATCCCAAGAATAGGTAGCAAAAACTCATGTGATAGGACCTCTTTGGAAGGAACCCAAAGTGGAATCTATCTAATAGATTCCCAAAGAAGCAACTGTAACTAAAAAATTTCATCAAGATGAGGCACTAGGACTGGTGCCAAGACTTGAGGTCACATTGACTCAAGCATACCTTGATCAAATCAAGCCTTGTGATATCCAATGTTTAATTCTCCAAGAATTGAACTTTGGACCATTCTTAGAACATGCTCTAGTAGAAGTTAAGACGTAGTTGCAGAACTCTCCCATGTGGCCAATCATCACTTCCAATGGGAAATGGTACATGGGAGAGACATATCTCTTCTAGAATGGTAGGTAGGTGAGAGCCACTATGAAGATCAAGGACATTCAGGTGACCTTCTCAATGGAGGCCATTATGTAAGCCCTTGGGTTGACTGATATTGGAACAAATTTGGCAGAGATCTCCACACAAACAAACCTAGAGGCAAAGAAGGAGTGAACCCAACAATGTTATGGAGTGAACCACAGGGAGTATGGTGCACTCATCCCAATGGAGCATGTATATTTCAAGATAGCAACCTACCACCTCAATCCAATGGTGAGACATAGCAAGATGACTACATTTTCTACCCTTGCATGTGCCACTCTGAGTGAAAAATTCCCTATGAACTTTCCATAGCTAATCTATCTAGAAATAGATAAGAAATTTAAGAAAAATGAACGTGGAAGGATGGCCCTACCCTTTTCATGCCTCATCCAAAAACTATGCAAAAGGGAAGAGATAGTCTGCTATGCTAATGACACAATCAAGCATGCTACTATTGCCTCTTAGGTAAAAATAATGAAGGATAAGACCCCTACTATAACCAAGGAAGAGGAGCAGCAACCATCACCTCCACCACCCACTTATGAAATAACATTAAAGGCCTACATTACCCTCAAGCTCATACATGATGCAAATAGGCATTAGCGGTGGCAATCCATCTATGTATCGACCAACGATGAGTCACCTCAATGCAATGGCTTGAACCATCAACTAGATGGAGGGAGGTAGGTCAATTTTCTCAGCCCAAAGAACACAACTATCCATAAGACTGAATCCTAATGCTTAAGAGGTAACAATATCTCTTTAGTAGTCACAAAAATTACCAAAAATCTTTGGGAATGCTGCTACTTTTTTGGTGCATCTAGAGGAGGGTGAGGGGGAAACTATCTTGGTGATGCAACACCATGGATAGGAGACAACAGCAGAGGTAATTTCTAATAGAATTTTCAAATCATTAAATGCACCTACGACATATGTACCAAACATTTCTGCACTCAAAGATGTGCAACTGTCCATAGGAATAGTTAACAGTAGATTGAGCGTAGCCTAGCATGAGGAGTTGCTAGATTTACTGGTGGTAATCAAGCAACCAATTCTGGGTATCTTTGATCCTCCAAATACAATCACTGCAACCTAGTCAAAGTTGCTAAAAGAAAAGGGCAAGTGCATTATATTGTATGGGCAACTCGAAACAACCTAAGCACAAAACCAACACTTAGCTACTAAGGTTGTTGAATTAAGAGTGTGTCTTGCTAATCCTGAATTTCTCAACCTTGCATTGAGATGTGATGAATCTTTCAAATAGCTTTAGGACAAGCTCAAAAAGGTTGATGATGCCAAGGAGATAGCAATCTTTGATTAATCCTTAGCCAATGCTACAATTTATAATATCTAAAAGGCCTTGAAGTAGACTCACCAGGAGAATGTGATTCTAACCACAAAGAATCATTACCTGCAAAATGTTGATGCATGAAAGTAGCAAATGACATATTTCATCCATAAATAGTAGGAGTAGCTAGCTGGAGTGAACATTGAATTAAGGAGATTGATTGTCAAAAATATAAATCTCTCCATGGTGGAATTCTGAGCTTTTTACCAAAAATTTGTTATAGCTATAGTCGCCTAGAAAAATGAGACTAAAATTTGAGAGAGTCAAAAATCACTATAGAGATCAAGTCATTCTATATAAAGATATCAAAGAAAAACACATCCAAATGATGAAGGCAAATAAGGCCCTCTAACAACTTAAGGAATGAGGTGTTGTCTGGTAGCCTATCTTTGATGGGCTTAACAACTATAACAAAGTGAAAATCTATATGAAGGAGCTACAGATCGAGGAGATGATGGAGTATATGGAGCTTGCTAATCTCTGTTATGCAAAACTAACAATGCTGACTATTGGATAGTCATGGTTAGAATTGGAGAAGCAAGTGGCTAGCTCATACTTGTTGTATGAGGCAGCGTTTAAAATCCATAAGGAGACCAAGCAAAAGCTTGAAATTGTTAATATTGAACTCGTGGTTCTCATAACACAATTCACTTATCATAGATCCACTACTAAGAACCTGGCCAAAAGGATCAATGACTACCATGAGTTGCAGAATGCTCTCAAGGAATTTGATGTTGAATGCAAACTTTTCACTACTTGCTTTATCAACATGAAGGAGTTGTTCCCAACAGTGCCCTATCCTTGGAATGTTCCCATGCCAACCCACAATGGTGACATTGCATGGATCATGCATGATCCCAAGGATAAGGAGAAGAAGATGAAGGCACTATTAGATGCCTTTTGTCTTCCACTAGAAGTTGCAACTATTACAGGTCAACCATAATTGCCTCAACCATTACATGTGCTTAAAGTAGGAGAAGTCCTTCGAAGCCTCAAGAACCTCCATCACCTGGGATCATTTAAGCTTCTTCATTATCTTCACGCTATCAAAGGAGTTATGTTTGTCAGTTTTGTCCTAGTGTTCAATTTGGTTATTTTGAACACCGAGTTTTGTAATTATTGTAATCATACACTTAGATACTTAGTTTTTATCATGTTGTTCATGTGTTGTTTTACGTGTCAATAATCCCATACCTTCCCAAATATTTTGTAAGAAACTTGTTTATCCTTTTGTTGTTCACTAGAGAATGAGTTTTCATTCAATCACAGGGGTATGATGAGTCATATCATCAAGGCCTTGTTGACATGACCTCGTCGACAAGATCGCGTCAACACAATTGTGTCAATGTGGGATTTGATGCATTGACGTGGCCTTGTCAATGCAATGTCTATTTTTGCCTATAAATACATGCTCATCGACCACATTTACGGCATAAGTCTCATAGTTGTAGCAGAGCTCTTGTAGTTTTCTTGTTTGAAAGTTAGAATATTTTTCTAAGTGCCTGCAATAGGAGTCAAAGAGTGTACGGATCTTTATTCAAACACTATTGTACCTGAGCATGGCAATGTGTGTGGCAATAAAGATGAGCTTTCTGATAAACCTTGCAGCATTTTGAAATAGATTAATTATTTCCTTTGTGCATTTAGTATTTTATGCAATTTCTTTTAATGCTTTAAGTAATTAAATAATTAATTATGTAATAAATTAAGCTAGATTAAATAGCGCTAAATTAAGCACATAAGTACAATCACTTCAAGCATACACTTGGTGCTTGGTAATTTCAGTAATGCTTAACGTTTGGTAACTCAATAGCGTTAAACATGTTTAGGATGTGTACAGCAAGTGGAAGCAAATGCTTATGCTAGGATTAGTTAAACATTAGCATGTTAGATTAAATTCGTGATTAAATATCTTTAATTTTATATTTTTTATTCTTAGGCAACTTAGAACATAAAACATAAAAATGGCAAAAATCATATGCCTCAATTGCACTTAACCATACCTTTGCATTTCACAAGTGTAATTGGGAAGACAACGATTGTAATGATTAGTTTCACTTCGTAGAGACTAGTGTACTTAGAAGGCTATAAGTTCATGGAATTCGATCAGATCGTGCATGAATGCTTAGTGATTCGTATGGTTGGGCATAGGGTCTACTCACCACTCATCAATTATGAAGATTTCGATGCAAGATTCCCAAGGAATAACATGTCATCTATTGATAAAACACTAAATGGTATGGTATATGAAATTGAAATTGAATCTTTACTTACATTTGTATTCATTGGTTGAATCTTCCTTTTTGACAAAATAAGATAAAATAGTTGATATGATGGGAATACTAAGATATGAAAAGTGAGATCCCCTTGAGTCCTCCTTCTTTATAAAATAACAATAGAGATCATGTTGCAAAATTCCTAAGGACTAACATGTAACATGATATATGAAACTAAAAATGAATTTTTACTTTCTTCATTCATTCATCATTATCAATAGCCTAGCCTTATCCCAACTTTTACTTCGTTGCTTCCTTCTTGATATTATGAAACTAAAACTAAATTTTTACTTTCTTTCTTCTTGATAAAACAATGGAAATGATGAAAACACTAACACTTTCTTGGATCTTTTTTTATGATAAAACAAGAATAACGTAGATAACTTAAAATTTCCGAGTCCTAACATGTCACCTCTTGATACAAAAACTAATGATTGGTATCATATATGAAATAGAAATTGAAATTTTACTAGTGTTTAAAATTACATCTAGTCGCCACCATGATTGTTGGATGACTCAAACTAAAGGCCTTCATACATAAGGAACTCTAGGTTACCATTGACATACATTTTGGTATGTGGCAGAAGCAATAATTGTTGATAAGAGAGAATGGGCAAGTGTTAACAAATATTAACATTGAAGTTACTAACATACATTTTGGCAAAGACAACAATTGTAGATGAGAGAGAATGTCCAATTGTTAACGCATGTTAATGCTGAAGCTAGTGGAATGTGATATTAGATGGATTGATATTTGCCCGCTTAATTCACATGTGTTTGAGTAGTGCTTAATTTTCGTAGACTATTTTTATCATCGTTTTCATCAAAAACATACAATAAAAGAGCTTGATGATATTATTTAACAACCTTATTTTACCTTCACTTGTACATAAAGGCATTATAATCATAACACTTTTCTTGTGTGTAAAGGCATTACAATCATAACTGACTACCTCTAACATAACGTCTACTATGGTTAACAATGTTACCGTATGTGTGGAGTCCTAGAGTCTCTAGCTCACACATAATGAATTATTCCATTTAACCATCACTAGCTTAGTTATATATATTTATAATATATATCTATAAATTGGCCGATAGAATCTTATAAGATTATAAGAAGTTCTTTGAGTAAAAAATTTCATGACTTCTGGATGAAGAACAAGATTTAAAAACCCAAATTTTCATGCCTTCTGGACGAAGAACAAGAGTTCTGTACCTTATTTTTCCTAAGGATGGGTTTTCTGAAAAAAAAATTCCATGAATTAGTGTATGCTCTCACCCTCAGCCGAATTTGTTAACGGAAGGGAAAATAGTCTCAGATCCTGATCCATGCTTTGATCCTGTTCTGATCCGCGAATGGTGTCAAATCCTGATCCATGCTTTGATCCTGTTCTGATCCGCGCATGGTTTCTGTCTTCGGCTAGAATGCTGGATCTGCATCTGCGCAGAACTCAAGCCGTCCTCCTGCTGCTACTGCTCTATGCACTATTATTATGCATTATCTATGTATTTATAAGAATGTAAAGGATGCAACCTTTGATCACACGTTAGGGTTATGCACAAAGTTGCGTTATCGAAATGGCCTGTCTCGAATTTTAATTACACGTCAGCGTTGTGCACAAAGTTGCATTACCGAAATGGCCTATTTAGAATTTTAGTCACACGTCAGCGTGATGCACGAAGTTGCGTTACCGAAATAGCGTATATGGAATTTTACACGTCAACAGCACACATCAGCAGCGTTGCGCACATAATAGTGTTACCGAAATGGGACGTGGGAAAGTCAACGTTGGTCAGCGTTACGCACAAAATATTAGCGTTACCGATTTCTCACTGGTAATGGCCTATCAGCCAAATTAACAATATCTTAATTGCAATGACAAGCTGAAAAGTTTGGGGAATCATCAAGGACAGGATCATCAAGAGCGGTCTTGTGAAACGTTTTGAAGCGGCAACAACAACGTTAGCAGTGCAGGTGTCCTACGTGAATCCTATGCATCCATTGGAGATAGCTTTAGCAAAGAGCAACGATAGGATAACTTGTAAAGATTAAGAAGAAATATTATTTTATCATTAATTTAGGAGATTTTGTATGTGTGCATAAAATTAAAGTACATGTGCATCTTTGAGATTTTGTAATGGATACAAAATCTAATAGGAAGGGAAAAGAAGCTCAAGGAGACATCGTCCAAATCTCTCAGATTCAACTAGAATTACTTGAAGAGCCATAAAAATAATGTTGGTAGAACAACAAACCCTTAGGGTTTTACTTAAGGAACTAAGGGCAAAGAATATAGCATGATTGTTGCAAACTAATAGAACAGGAAGCAAATGAATGATACACTCAAGAGATAAAAATTTGGTTCAAAAAACTAGAAGAAAAGTTTGTTTATATGATTAAAAAGGAATCAAGGCAATTTTGGAAAATGTTAAGAGGTAAAGCTTCTTCGAACTATAAAATTCCCTTCTTTAAAGTCATTTCATTTTATAGAAAGTTATTTTCCTATGAACATGAAGATTGACCCATCTTAAACCCATATCACAAGTTGCAAATTTCTAAGGATGAAGTAATTTATAGTCTTAACAAATTAGCTATAGGAAAAGCTTCAGTTGCTCATGGTTTATATATTGAGCTATTAAAATGGGATGGTGCTGAGTGGCGAGGTACCCCTACACTCAACCATACGAATACAAGCATTTCACACACAATCCGATCGAACTCCGTAGATGTGCTAGTTGTGGTATCTAGATAGTTACTCGCTAATCGCAGTTCACTATCTTCCCACCTAGACTAGTATTTGCTTTGTCACGTATGATTTAGTCCAAAGTGAGGTGTATGATGTGTTCCTAAACTAATGCTACTCTTGGAGGCGATGGAAAATAATCTTAGCTAAGCTAGGAGGGAAAAGGAAGAGAGAGAGCTATACTAAGAAGAGATAGGGAGAAAGAATCTAAGCTAGCCTAAGTGTGATGAGTGTCCATTCCTTAATCATCTGTACACATCTTAGGGCTCGTGCACAACTACCACTAGGATTACCAAGCGCATGGCCCAAGTACGCTACTGGGATACCAAGCAGTCAAACATAGATGCTCATGATTAAGTCATACTCATTCCGCATTTAATAACAATTAAAATTAAGTAATTAAACTAAGTGAATGTTGTAATGATGAAGTAATCTCGATCTTTATTTCTGGTCATGTACATGTCCAAGTATGCCACACTCAAATAAAGGATGCCGTACAATTACAATGATCACACTACAAGCATGCACTGGGAGAAAGGGTTGAGAGGAACTAAGAAATGAACTAACTTCTAAAACTAACTAAAAGACTAACTATTTCCAAACTTACTCCTCTCGTGTGCCTACATGTGTATTTATAGGCTCACATAGGAGTCACGATATCATGTATCTGATATCATTATTTGGGCTACGATATCGCATACCCAATATCATGGATCCGATATTGGGGGTCCGATATCATAGCCTAATGAATCATGATTCGTCATACCCCCACGACTAAATGAAAACTCATCCTCAAGTCAAAATGAAAACAAGCCCCATTGATTACATAATGAATAGGTATGGGATTATTGACTGACAAGGAATTTATTTATGCCATAGTGGAGAACTCAATAGAACAAAATTGGGACACAACAGAGAAAATGCAAAATCACAAAATTAAAAAATTTTGTGGAACTCATGTGGCTCCAGGTGGCAGTGGCTCCTCCATGGGTTGCTTCCCCTTGTCTTGTGCTCTAGGTTTTGGAATTTGATGACATTGAAGTAGTGCTTGGAGCTTTTCCTCTTCCGTTCGAGGATCCTGTGTTGTCCATGCTGATGCTCCAATGTTTGATGGAGTCGACACCTCCCATGGGCACGGTAGTTGCGGAAACATTTTGTTTGCTTTGACATACCAGGTTGCAAACAACCATTGTTCCTCCTTGTAGGATCTAGCTTTGTTCTTGTACTCCTGAAAATTTGTAAGTTGTCGAGCCAAGTCCATTGCAACATCTTTTTATCCTTGGTAGCTTGCTTTAACCACCTCTAGTTCAAAATTTGCAACTTCCAGCTTCTGCAACATCTTCTTGTGCTCTGCAAATTTTGCTTCATATTTGGCGTAAGTGGTAGCTACCTGCCCATCAAGCTCTATCCTCGAGTGCCCTGCTATCAACATGGCTAGATTAACATACTACACATTTTCCAATTCCATGTACTCTATAAGATCTTGAATCTACAATTCTTGGCTTTTAAGTTTTGCCTGGTGGGCAAATGCATATGTGTCCAATATGGCCCACCAATCAGTGTATTAAGCACTGAAAGCGTTGATGTGGGTCTTGGCCATATGGATCTCCTTCTCGATGACTTGCTTGTACATTCCCACCTCAAAAATGCTCCTTTAACTTTTCATGCCACTTGACCTCATTTTTCCACGTGCTTATTTCGATGGCCATCTTCTAACGGATTGCACGTACCTCCTCCATTGAGAGGGTTTGATTTTCTCTGGCCAAACGATTCATATATTGATTGACCCTGATCAATTGTTCTTGTAGTTGTTGAAATTTTTCTTCGAGAACATTCTTCTATTTTTCCACAGTGGTCAATTGAAGATTGTCAACAGTGAGCTATTTATTCTCCTCTTGTAAGGCTCTGAGTGCCTTGGCATGCACATAGGTTTGCACTTATGCCTTGGAGGCATCCTAGTCGGCCTTCTCTTTTTCCTCCACCACTCTCTTATTGTCCACCAATAATTTGTTCAGTTACTTAGTCCTGAAGGTGTCCAGTTGGTCTGTAGGAATGAATTGAGAGGGGTCCCACTGTGTACCTTGCAGGGTTACGAGCCTCTCTTGGAGTTTTGCTAACTTCACTTTTGCATGCTTGACCTTGAACTCTACCATGACCAACTTTCCCTTGGTAGAGATGAGGTCTGATTGTGCTACTATGACATCTTGTGGGATGTCAAACAAGGATGTCATCACTTGCCCTGTTTGTAGCAACCGATCAAGCACATCCTCATGCTCCATAGGAGTCATTGAGGAATCGGCCAATGTTTGAGCATCACGTGCTCCTGTGAAGTCTGCCAATTGCACAATAAGGACGTTGAAGGATTCTTTGATGTGGTTTAAGACCACTTCTGTAGCTTCTGCTACATCTTGGTGCTGCATGATCACCATTGTGGCCCCTTCACCAGTCTTGAGTTGCACCTGAAAGGATGTAGCATTCCCTGAAATCTGTTGTGACCAATCAGTCTTTCCTCCTCCTGTCTGAATGGACACCTCACCCCATGCACAATCTATAGAGACAGTGGGATGTACGGTATCATCAATGACACGGAAGAGATTAGCATCATCACGACTCCCCCAACTAACCGTCTTAGCGATGGCCCTAACATGGCTTATCGATGGTCGATAATCCTACGATGGCGGTGGTTGGTCTCGCTGACTTATGCTGGGCCCTACTTCTTGTTGTTGACTAGGCCTTAAGCTTGGGAGTTGGCTAGACCCTGTAGTTTGAGTTGCAGTGGGCCCCACCATTTGTTCTTGCTCTTGCTTTGGCGCTAGCTCCAGTGTCTCACCAGCATTTTTCCTTAGAGCTGGTGGCTTCAGCAATTCAGCGAATGAAGCATTTTGGGCTCTTCTAGGGATGTCATTGGTGTACCCCTAGAATTCCAACATGCACAGCTTCCTTATGATACAAGGGAAGGGCAACACAAACTTCCCTGTCTTGCATTCTTCGAACCGCCTTAAGATCTCCATGAGATATAGATGGGGTAGGTTAGCATTAACCTTCTCCATCAATATCACGCTTCCTCTTGTTGCATATGTTGAAATCCTATTTAATCCTGGGGAGATGTGATAAGTACCAATCTTGAAGTAGATTCTCTCTTCCAATGTCAATTCTTCATATATCTTATCTTCCTTACCGTATGCCCTATCCAACCAAACTTTTCGAGCATTTGCATCGGAGTGAGTGGACAGGTGAGCAACTTTTGGCCCTCTATTCGAAAGGTTTAACACTTCTAAAATGGCCTTGTCGGAAAAATTAATAGACACACCACCAATGTCAACCATGGTGCCTTCTTCTTTATTATGCCAAAATTGGTACGTTTCCCCTAAGTACCAAACACCACTTTCAGAGAGGATAGCCCATAATGGGGACCCTTTGAGTTGGTCTTTAATAGTCTCAGGAGCGAATTTCGTGAAGGGTTTGAAGTTCAATTCCACGATCACTGCAGCTAATGTGGACCTTTCATGGATGGCCTAAACATACTCCGCGGGCAACATGAGGTGTTGTTCCTATTCAAGCACTGCAGCAGCTCCACCTTCTACCTATCCCAATTGTATAGTAGAAGGAGTCTCTTGATAGATACTGAAGGATTGTGCCTCCTACTTTGTATGTTGTTCGGCAGACACCTATCCTCTACCTCTCCTGGGTCGCTTAGATGCACCTTGAGAGGGACCTTCTTGTTGTCCATGCTTTGGGGCCATCTGCAATCACGCGGGGCCAATCATTAGTAAGGTTGCTTACCAAAGTTAAGTTATACCTTACTCTTTGCCTTAACAAATTTGTTTTTTATTCCGTGTGATTTAAAGTTAGAAATTTTATAGAAATGTCCCCAAGAGGTTTTAATATTTGGCCCACTTTGCTTAGGTGGTTTCAAAATTTAATTTCCCAGTATAGATAAGGAGATGAAATTTTTTTTGGCACATGTTTATTATTTTTATAACTGATTACCCTTGATAGTGTCCTTTGGGCTATGACAAATTTCAAAAAATTTATATGCAATTCAGCATGTACCCCTCCTCCACGACTAAGCTAAACACTCCGGGTTCAAGTAGGTTCAAACGAAATGAAAATCATAGCACTAGCGAGCAAGTTATGGCTATTGGAATAAGAGATGTGCAATCGCAAGTCATAGAAGAAAATTTGAAACCCTTCCCCACCCGCGCCCACCCCCCCCCCCCCCCCCCCCCCCCCCCCCCCCCCCCCGCACGTGAATAGTTGCAACTAATGTTGACGTTTGTGGGGGGGGGGTCCATATATATAGATTTTAAGGATGCAATATTGTGTACCTGCTAGCAAGGACCCGATATCATAGCTGATCCAATATCGAGGACCCGATATCTCAACCTATCAAAACTAGGGTACTTGGCAAAATCTAAAACTTTTTGAAACTCCAAGGTATAAACTGAGGACTTTTGGTCAATGTAAAGGGTCCAGGGTAATATAAACTAGTCCTAAAGGCACAAAAAATATAATGGTGTAAAATTTGACAATGAAAGTCATGAAGAGTATGAGGGAAAAGGGCATGTGTTGGCTCATAGGAACATTGAACCGACAAGATGATAAGGGAAAGAAAAATGTTGGTAATACTTGGAGGGTATAAGATGAAGTGCGGGAGATGTGTTACGAGTGCAAATTACAAGGGTTATGCAAGTGGGTCCTCCCCAAAGTAGGTTCCAACCTATAATGCCCTTGCGTAACCACACCTTAAAATGTCCATAGGCACTAGAAGGGTTAAATGTAATCTACACCGATTTCACAAAACACACACATGTAGATATCACCGTGATGAGATATGAATCCCAAGCTACCCAAGTCACAACTCATAAATACATGAACAGCGAGGTGAGGCAAAGCATAGAAGGGATTGCAAAGATTGGGACATGAGGTAATTGACTCAGGGCACAATGAATCTTGCATGTAAGACATGATTAGTGTGTCATTAACTCGTCACTCCAAAATTAGGATCAAGTCCATTCCTCTGATCAGTGACATCACATTGCTTCATCTAAAGATGGACAACCATAAGAGCACCATGACAATAAGGCGTATGATCACTTGGCATTTTTTTCAAGGGAGGAGTGATTTTGCTTTGTGGCACTCATTTTTTTTTTTGAAGTATTGCTTAATCCAGAGAAGCTACCTACCTTTAGGCATGGGTGCATGTCTTTCCAATTGGACCCCCTAGAATAGCATTATTAATTTTTTCTCTAGTTGAGTGCCTTTTGATTAATCTTACTCCCATTTTTCATTAGATCTACAAGGATCTTAGTATAACTAGGCTACATGATAACTCCTATAGATGTCACCAAAGAGAATCCACAAGTCCCCTTGATGTCACACCCTAACCATTCCCTCTTGGTCCATGCTTCTTCGCTCTAGGTACAATAACACAAAATTACTTTAAGCTTTAATGATTAGAAATATCATTGTACCTAGGGTAGAACCTCTTATTAATAGAATGGGTGGATGGATGTTGTGGGCTCGCTATTCAAATAATTAGTCACCTAAGACTTGATAGCATAGAATAACACCTCAACCAATGAGTCACATGAGTGCTTTATTTGTAAATGAGATTACTTATAAAAAGATAAAAAGACAAAAAAATAAAGCAATATATTAAAAGGTAAAAAACTAAAAAACAAAAATTTTAAAATTAAAGAAAATGAAAAATATTTATTAATCTTTCTTGTTATTAGAATGGAGGATATCCCCCATAACTACGTGGTTGAGCATGGATATGATTAATAAATGAAGAATTGAGATCCTTGCCTGTTGGAAATATTGGGACTCAATCATACTTACCCCATTGGGGTTCACACACTTGATTAGAGTTGACATAGTGGGGCAAGTTATAAGATGTGGTTAATTTATAAGGAGTTGACCCACTATGGTACTTGTGACCATAAGATGGTATGCAAGGATTAGCATGTCTCCCTACATGGCAATATTCATTGGGCCATATGGTTGTTGGAGTATTGGTTGGTGGCCCTAATGAGGTAACATGAGGCGTTGGATTCGAAGAGGAAGATGCATCACAGTGTTGGACTTGTGCTAAGTTGAAGGATGTAGTGGGCTTAGAATTGTGTTGTCCCTTCTTATGATCATGCTGAAAGAAGGGGCGTCTTTGATGTTAAGGAGAGTTCCCACTGCTATTGTCAGCAGAAGCACAAGTAACATTCATGGGTTGATGTTGTGGTGCAAATCCTTCTGGAACACTTGGTGGTAATGTAGAAGGAGGTGAAGGATGAGAATGTTGAAATTGAGGAGAAGTGCAATGTACATGAGGTTGTGGTCCTGTTGTAGAGGATATGGGTTGATAGTATTGAGGAGAATAATAATAATGTGGCGAGATAGAAGATGTTGACCTAGTTGGGAAAATAGGATGTTGAACTTAATAAGCACTTAGGTGTGGATGGTATGAAGGGTGTAACCAGTTTGTGGGTGGCCTCCCCCATGACTAGGATTGTTGCCACTATGATCAAACACAATATCTCTGTACAAACTCTGGATGTAACACTCTTCCCCAATGCTCTTGTAAATGTGACAGGATTGGACATTGGGGCTTGGGGTAATCGTATAGAAAAATGTTGCATTGATACGTATGATTGGCAGTTGAGCTCTTATTTTTTTCAACCCTTATTTCCGATTTTCTAAGGGTATTTTTTCCTACTTCTTGGTTCGTCATGACTCTACCTCCAATAATGTTGGCATATTCTCTACATTTTTTATGCATCCATTCCATCATCTTATTGATCTTTGCCTCAATTTCATCCAATGGTTGTAGTGCTGGCAAAGATGATTCCACCTTCTTGATATGAGTTGATTCCTCCTCTTTATTATCATGGGCCCTTATTGATTAAGGTTTTGGGCTTGTTGAGATTTTTCAATGTTCTCCCATTTAGCTATTTCTCCTTCTTCTTTTGCTACCTACTTGATAAGCTCTTGAAATTGTTGGGTTCGTAGCTCATATAGTTGACCCCGGGCATACATCCCTAAGGTTTCCCTTGTTTCATTACGGAGCCCATCTATGATATGGTACATTAGCCTCTCCTTGAAAAACTCATGGCCTGGGCAACTATTTAATAATGCAT
Source organism: Gnetum montanum (assembly GCA_015680685.1). Classification (NCBI taxonomy): domain Eukaryota; kingdom Viridiplantae; phylum Streptophyta; class Gnetopsida; order Gnetales; family Gnetaceae; genus Gnetum; species Gnetum montanum. The sequence continues at coordinate 98,940 of MNCI01031167.1, forward strand.
AATATCTTTCTAAGGCCATGTCCAATGGTTCATGTTGCTCTTATTTCCATTCTTGGATTTGTCTGCTCAAGGTCGATGCTCTAGCATAAGTTAGATATCGTTCAGTAAACATTTCTACCATTGTTGGCCAATGTCGAATTGATTTTGGTTTTAACGACCTATACTATACTTTTGCTTGGCCAACAAGTGTCATAGGAAAGAGCTTAAGTTTTTTCCATCCATTATCAATGTTATTCCATACATAGGCATCATGGAAGGCTTGTAGACGATGTTGTAGATCTAAGTCATAGCCTCTGGAAAACTTAGGAAAGTTATTCAAATCGATCCTAGGTAGATGGATCTCCTTGCAATGCCTACGGGATATTTGAACAGCCTCTTGTATTTGCATTAGGCTTGTACTGGCCAGTAGGTGTTCATCGTCACTTGGTAAGTTATGCCTTTGTGAGTTGGGATGATGTTGTCTTCGTTTATGTTCATAGGAGACCCCTACATTAGATTGAGTACTCCAAACTTCATCTTCATCATTATATAACTCGTTGGTTCTCCAATAAATTGCCTTACTAATTGTTGCGTTATCATAGTCTTGTGAGAAAGACATTACATGTGAGTTTGTGTGTGACTTAATTGAAATTAATTTCTTTTCTAAAAGATATATCATTAATACCTTGTTACAGTGATCTTATATGATGTAACTAATCTAAATAACTAGCATTGTCCCTGGAAATAGCTCCAATGATGAGTGGCGAGGTACCCCTACACTCAACCATATGAATACAAGCATTTCACGCACAATCCGGTCGAACTCCGTAGACAGGCTAGTTGTGGTACCTAGATAGTTACTCACTGATCATAGTTCACTGTCTTCCCATGTGGACTAGTATTTGCTTTGTCATGTATGGTTTAGTCCAGAGTGAGGTGTATGATGTATTCCTAAACTAATGCTACTCCTGGAGGCGATGGAAAATAATCTTAGCTAAGCTAAGAGGGAAAAGGGAGAGACAGAGCTATACTAAGAGAAGATAGGAAGAGAGAATCTAAGCTAGCCTAAGTGTGATGAGCGTCTATTCCTTAATCATCCATACACATCTTAGGCCTCCTGCATGACTACCACTAGTGATGAGTGGCAAGGTACCCCTACACTCAACCATACGAATACGAGCATCTCACGCACGATTCGGTCGAACTCCAAGGACTAAGTGCTTATGTACCCTAATGGAACACTTAAGGTTAACCAATCACTATCTTCCCAAGCTTACTTGTATTTTCACAGTTGTATGGTTAAGTAAGATTGAGGTATGTGATTTTTATATCTTTTATCTTTTTAACGCCTACGCTAATAGGGAAAGGGTGAAGAGAACTAAATGACTAACTTTCATTAACTATTCACTAACTAAGTTCTAATTATCCTAGCATCAGTATCCGTTCCCACTTGCCGCACACACCTTGAACCATTGCAATGCTACTGGGATTACCAAACACTACTCCTTACTGGGTTACCAAGCATTACACACATGCTCAAAGCGGTCGTACTAAATGCACTTAACTAGGAGAGTCAAGGGTTGAGAGAGATTAATTATTTAGAAAAGCATTTAAACATTTAACAATAATTAAGTCCTATTTAGTTTAGTCCATATGCTATAAGGTTTATCAGAAAATTTGTCTTTATTACCATACACAAATGTGTGCTTAGGTACAATTTGCTCGAATAAAGATCCGTTCACTTTAAGACTCCTATTGCAGGCACATGGAAATTATTCTAACTTTGGAATGGTAAAACTGCTATAGTTTGGCTAAGGGACTAACTCTAAATGCCTAAACAAGGGAAAGATGCCTCTTATTTATAGGCATGATAGTGGGCTGCGATATCGCGTACGCAATATCGCAAGGGCAAACGTGATATCACAGCTATGATATCGCATACCCAATATTGCGGCTTATCAACTGGGATTACTAAGCGCATGGCCCGAGTACACTACTAGGATACCAAGCAGTCACATGTAGATTCTCGTGATTAATTCATGCTCATTTTTCATTTAATAATAATTAAAATTAAGTAATTAAACTAAGTGAATGCTGCAATGGTGAAGTAATCTCGATCTTTATTTCCAATCATGTGCTTGTCCAAGTACACCACACTCAAATAAAGGATGTCATACAATTACAGTCATCACACTGCGGGCATGCACTGGGAGAAAGGGTTGAGAGGAACTAAGATAGGAACTAACTTCTAAAACTAACTGAAAGACTAACTATTTCCAAACTTACTCCTCTCGTGTGCCTACATGTGTATTTATAGGCTCACATAGGAATCACGATATCGTGTATCCGATATCGTTATTTGGGCTATGATATCGTGTACCCGATATCAAGGGTTCAATATCGCAACCTGATGAATCACGATTCATCATATAGATAAAAAATTTATAAAGAAATTTTTAAGATGTTGAATGAAAGCATTTTTTTTGAGTCTTAGAAATAGATGTTAAAATAGCAAAGCAAATATCCTCCATAAAAAATGAGACAAGGTTGATTTGAGTAATTATAGAATGATAGAAATTAGTAACATCTTTGCAAAGTTATTGGGAACCATCCTTGAGAGAAGGCTTAGTAATTGGACTGAACAAAATAATTTAAGAGTTGTGGTACAAGCATGCTTTAGAATAAACTATTCTACAATTGTTCACTTGGTTACTCTCCAATACTCCATAAATTTTGTTAAAAGATCTAATAAAAAGCTTTTCGCTTATCTTGTGGAATTTTCAAAAGCTATTAATTTTTTTATTAGGAAGACATTTGAATAGCATTTAATTAATATTAATGCTCCTTATGATCTAATTGAAGCCATTTAGAAGCTTTACCAAAATGTTACAATTAAACTCTAAGATGATGATTTAGAAGATACTAAACACTTTTGTAATAATGTTAGAGTCAAAAAATATTGCTCCTTATCTTTAACCTTATTTAGAATCTTCATCAATTCTCTTAAAAATTGGCTTAATGTAGCTCTTTAGAAAAATGTAGTTCAAGTTAGTAATTGTCTTATTAATTATAATCCCTCACTGTAGGACACCATGATATTGTGTTATGTTTACAATGCACGTATAAAGTCAACTAAGGGTTATGAGGTCACCTAGATGTATGCATTAATTTAATGATATATTTTCTGAGATCTTATGCTATTATGTATAGTTGATTATGATACCATGATTATGCATATTGATTTCACTAAATATGTAGTAAGATGTTTATATTTATTAGGTTGTAGAGGTTACGGGGAAAGATTGAGCACCAAGCAGGTATAACACTTAATTGTGTGTTATGATTACACATTACAAGTATGGTATCAATGTTGCTTGACTAGTCTTTTTAGGAGGTCATGATGCTTAACATGGTATGCATGTTTATATGGCATAGCTAGCTAACATGAGGTACGATGTTTGTATGGCCTCATGATTATGTGATGCATAGTTTATGATGGTATGAGGTTTGATCAATATTCTAATTTGATGTCTCGTGAATGTGTTATGACTTGTGGATCCCTCAATATTAGTTGGGATAGGGAAATGGATGCAAAATCTTAGAAAGTGAAATATCATAAATAAAATATTTTATATTAGTTTTAAATAAAATAGAAAACATTTATCCCCATTTTTCTCTTTCAATCATGCAACCTGGGTTCCTGCTATGTTTCCTACCTCTTCTCTAATTTTCTTGGTTCTTAGCCAATTTCCATGATTCTTTGAACATTGGGAAGTTAGTGCTTGGCAAGATGTAATTAGGAAGATTTAGTTTAGGTTTTGGAAGACCCATGAATTCATGAGAAGCATTTTAGTAGTTTGGTTTGTGGATTCTAGGTTTCAACAAGTTTTCTAAATTTCATGTGGGATTCTTTCTCATTTTGTGCTTTAACATCATTGTACATTCTTGTGGGCTTATAATGGAAATGTCAATATGTCATGTTGCATGGTCATAGTGCATCTATTATTTTGCCAATTAAATTTTGTGCAAGATATATATAATAGCAAGGCTATTGTAGTTGAGTCATGGCCCATAAATTTCTTAGGATGTGAGTAAGATGTGGGTCACAACAAGATCATGACAAGTGGAAAACTAGTTTTTAAGGTGAAGCACAAGGCTAAAACAAGGCATGGTCAAGTTGCGATTCTTAATAATGGGCTATCATGAGAAAGGCATAAGTCAAAGTGTAGGTTGTGGTAGTATATAAGTGATGTATGTTCCTTTGAGCTTGAAATTGTATAAGAGGTCTATGCTACAATTAGGATGTGATGTCTTATGACTTGCAATGTTACTCATAGCACTAGTTGTACTTTTATTACACCAAGTATGTAATGAAAAATTTGTCCATGTAAGTATGAATTTTGTATATGAATGTATTGGTATATGTGCTATGTTGAGTTGGTGATGTTTGAGCTATGGATGACACATGTAGCACTTTTTTCTTATTATCATTGTTTATGTTATGCTTCTGATGATATTATGATATGTGCATGATGTGTTATGTGTAGTGGAGTTGACATGAGAATTTGTACTGGTTACTAATGAGTCACCTTGAAGACGAATAGAAATTCCTTCTAGATGCATCAACGAGGCTTCTGTCTTAATCATCATATTGAAAGTGGGAGGATATAGGCTAGGCCTATGATCGATATGAGATATCAGGGCATATAGGTAAACTTGGCTTAAGTATCTAGCATGTTAGTGGCCTAGGGCTGCACATGATGCAACACTAATGTTAATAATGATTTATGTTGATGAAAGACCTATAGGTATTGATTGTGTTATGTGTACCAGTGATAAAGATATGTCATTTATCACCAAGGGCCCTATGATTGTGAATCCTTGATGTAGTAGATGTGAGGGATAGTGGATGGACCATATGATGTGCTTTTGATGATATGTTGGATATGATTGAGTTTATATGGGTTGTGTGTTATGATTCCTTGGAGCGTTGGTTACCTAGGAAAGTGTGTTACGTGTTGTGTATGTTACGTTTGGATTGTGTGTCATATGCATGATTCATATAATATCATATGATAAGAATGTGCTAGTATTATGATCCCTTGGAGTCCAATAGCTAGTAGCCAAGGATAGATGTTGTCACATGTAGTGTGTATGATAAAGGTTTAGCATTTGGTGGGTATTATGCTTACCAACTAGGCCATGCTTGTAGTGTGTTAGTATATGATATGATGTGATGTGATATGTTTATATGATGTGTATGGTATGAGACATCCTGACCTTGATACAGGTGGCTCAACGACTTCTAGACATCTCACCTCTAGCATAGCATCGTACTTCACAACTATAGGAGATGTGTAAAGACTCCCACTCAGTCATGTACTGATCCTTTTTTTTTTTTTTGTGAAGGAAAATAATCCTAGAAAACTCAAGGTTTACTTGTTTTAGGTGGTTGTTGATTCTTGGCTCCACCAAGGCATGGGATACCTCTAAACAACTTTACTTGTAATGTTAAGCTAATGATTAAACTGATATATTTATCTAATAAAACTAACTTTGAAAAAAATTATTGAGTTGTTTTGCTTATACTAACAAATGAACTTCTCCTTTTAGCTATCTTTTATAAATTGGACTTGAACTTTTTATAACTCCCTCAATTACTAAGCTTTGAATCTTACAATCATTGCAACACTAAATAAAATAGCTCTATGAAAAATGTTATTTAATGAATTTGAGCTATTTTTGAATTTGCTTCCCCAATTAATAAATTACAAAAAAAACATTATACAAAGCTAGAACTTCAAGGAAACAATTTATTATTTTTAGCTCAAACTTAAAGTTCAAACCAAGAATTTTTCACACTATGCTTATTTAGAATTGACACTTAATAAAGCGACCTCATTCATTAAGCATAGTAAAATTGAGGTAAACCTCTACATATAAAGAAAATAGCTCATTTCAAAGCTGCTAGCTATTTGTCTAACATGTACACTAACTTAGCTAAGCAATTGACTAAGCTATGAAATAGAAGAAAATCAATGCAAAAGGATAAGTTAAAAGAAAAAGTAGAACGTATTTACAATGTCATTACAAATAAATATCAGTTACAACTTTCTCTAACTTTCTCCTTAATTCCTCCTCCCTTAATGATGATAAAATTTCCCTCAAGCTCTTTTTATAGGCTAGCTTAGGTGATGACATCAGTTACCAAAAAAGAAAAAATGAAAGCTATCAGATTATCATCCTAATGGTTTCTTCATACAATGATAAATTGTTCGATAGTAGCTAGAATTAATCAAAAGTTAACTTAATTTTCTGAATTAATTAACTTTCAATGGGTAGTTACTGAGAAATCTTACCATAAATATAAATTGCTTTTATTGCCAAGTTGAGCTCATCAAGTTCTAATTCATAAAGCATTTGAATTACTTGTTCAGCACTCAATTGATCTGTACCTAGCTCAAATAATGAGTTAACCAACTCATTCAATGTAACTCTTGATATTATACAAGCTTTTTCAAACTTCTTCTTTTGTTAATCAATCTTACTAATCACTTTTATTGGTACCTTCATTGTGCTCTTAAGAAAATCTTTCTTGAACTATGGCAAATTATCTCTTATTCTAGTGATAGTTGTAACTAAATCATGAGCTCTCTAATTTACCTATTGATAAAATGCTTTCTTTTGCTTATCTTCTATTTCTATGCTCACCTCTTTAATCCACTCTTTTTGAAATCTAAACTTTGTAATTAGCCCTTGGAAATTTGGTTATGTAATGAATGATTGATGAAGAGCTTTTTTTTTTTTTTGGCTTTTTCTAAGTTTGAGTTCATTGATGTCATTTGTTCCTCCAACTGCTCATATGCTTCATTTTTATTTTCTAATAATGATTCTTTTATTATTATGGCTACCTTCATTTGCTCATTAAGCTCTTGACCTTAAGTCGTGCTTGTACTTAGAGTCCGTTGCTTCTTTTCTTGGTGTTTCTACTAAGGTTGAATGTAATTGCATCTTGATAGGTTCTTTTAGATTAATAATGGGTGTTTTGGACTAGACTTCATGATCCTAGTGGAGTTTCTCTACGACAAATGCATTGACATTAAGTTCTTCTAAGCCAACAATAAAGTTAACTTTCTTTTTCTTGTTGTGCATATGTTTGGTTTTCATATTAGCATCTCTCTGCACTTGTGCCTCTGTGGATTGGTAAGGTCTCGTCATGTGTTTGGTCACATGGTATCCTTCTTACACATGACTCAGATTCATTCCCCTTAAAGCTATATGAAGCATAGTGAGTGCTGAACATTCTGGTGGTAGAACAATGTTGCCTTGTAGGTCTCTCCACCTCAACTGCCCATCTTGGTGAAAGATGAATGTGAAATCAGGACAATAAGGATCATTTTTAGTGTATGAGATTCTTGTCTGCATAGGCATACTCTAGTCCTCATCATCATTTATTCTATCATTGTCCCTTTGTATCTCTTTGGCAAATGATAGTTTTTCTTTAGTTGAAGCCATGTTATAAGTGTGATGCTTACTTAGGTATGTGTGTTGTTGGAATTATTTGAAGATTATGAAAATTACCCTTTTAGTTCTTGATACAATGAACTTTGTAAAATCAATTACTTAGCACACATTGACACATCCTCGTCAACAACACCAATGATGAGCAGTGGAGTATTCCAACACTCTACCATACAAGTCACAAGTGACAACATGCGACTAGATCATAATCCATGAATGGGCAATGTTATTATGCTAGTAATTGAGGTTAATTTCGAGATCATTGTCTTCCCACCTTAAGCTAGTGAAGTTCAAGTGTATGGTTTAGCTCTTAGTGAGGTGTATGATTACTAATGTTGATGGGCCCTTAATTACTCATAAAGCAAACATGATGAAATAATTTCTAAGTCTAATTAACTAATAAAACAGAAACCTATCTTATCCTAATGCGATGGACATACGATCCTAGTCTACTATTCATGCCTTGGACTCGTGTAGCTACCACTGGGATCACCAAGTTGAATTACTATTGGGCAAACCAAGCAACACCACTACTAGGTTACCAGATAACTACACTTAGCATTCGAAACCAGTCGTATCCATGTCACATACTAATAAACAAGTAAAATAAATTACTTTAGAAAGTAAAGTGTTAAGCTAGGAAAATAGTAAAAATTATGCAAAGTGAACAATTAGAAAACTAAGGGAATGTTACAATGATCGAAAGCAATCTCAATCTTTATTGCCACCATGAACTATGTCCAAGTACAATCCACTTGAATAAAGACACCGATCAATTGCCAAACATCACACTACAAGCATTCGCTCTATCGCTAAGACTATGAAAACAAACTACAAGAATATGGATAAGGGTGTAATCAAAAGGTACCAGATTTTGCATTCAAGTGCTATATTTATAGGGTTTCATGCATCTCGAGACATCGCATCAATGATGACATAGCATGTACCACGACATTGTTGCTACGATATCGCATCAGAACAAAAATTGACTTTATCAAAGGGCCATAAATAATTGATGAAATTGAAATTGTTGATATCTTAAAACTTTTGGGGTGCTTCTCTCTTTCTTTATAAGATATTTTGAAAACCTTAAGAGCTAGAATTTGTGTTAAAAGCTTGAAACTTGGTTAAGTATTTTTGAAAATTCACTCTTAGCTCTATAACTTTGCTCTCGACTTAGCAACTTGAAGGCCAAATACTTTCACTTAATAAGCTTTTGTCTATTTGAAAAGAGTCCCAAAGTTAATTTTCTCGTGTTAGGCTAGGTTGTTTGAATTAATTATTACTACTTGTCAAGAGCTTTGCAATTTCTTAAGTTCTTTGAACAAACCGTTTAAATCACTTGAATTTAAATCCTTTTAAATAATCATTATATGTATGGGCTTTTAAATATTGGTGTGACATAATTACATCACTTAAATGATTGGAGGCCTAAATCTCAACTTTGAGTAGCTTAACTGAGTTCACTCCAAATTGCTATCATTAGGGCTCCATTACAGACCAACGTTGAACTTTTATTGATGACAAGCTCTCTTTAAACTAGAATTGATTTTTGTAATATTTTTCTTGAGCTTTCGAGGGCCCACTTGATTTCTTGTAGAACCAAATTTTAGCTTTCCTTTAGAACCACTTTTAGGTTGTACATGGCCTTGCTAACATGACGTTGATATCCTAAGTTAAGCTTTGGAGTCATTTTTGGTTCTAAAGGCTTTCTTTAGAACGAGCTTCTTCTAACTCATCTTTTCTTTTAGAATCAAATTTTGGTTCTACACGTTATTGTGCTATCATGGTAAGTCATATACTAATGTGGCATTGCAAGCTTTTTAAGAGAACCAATTTCAAGCTTCTCTTTAGAACTATTTTTTGGTTCTAAAAGAATTTTATCTATCCTAAAAAAATGTAGGAGTCTTGAGTCACATCAAATTACTTAGGTGTCTACTTTATTAGAACCAAAATTTGGTTCTAGTAGCATTCTTTCATCAGTAGTAACTAATTCTTATATGGCTTTACACTCTTGCTTTATGTGTCACAAGCCTTAGTTTTATTGAAGAACTGTTTTGAGCTAGATTTTGGTTTCAAAACTTTTAAGGATGTGGCAAGCGAAGACGATAGTTTGACTTTTTCTATAATGGATGCTAGATTACTTATAGAGCCAAATTTTTGGTTCTAAAGCTTTTGATGATGTGGTAAGCTGTAACTAAAGCTTACTTATAGAGATAAATTCATGAACCTCTTTAGAACCAATTTTTGGTTCTACAAGCTTCATTGTACGCTTATGGAGGGCCATAGCTTATGTGGCATTAAGAATTTTAGAGCTAATTTCAATTCTATAAGACCAAGGGATTGTGTTAGTGTATTCATTATGGTTGACATGGTGGAAAAGCCTAATAGAATCGAAAATTGATTCTTTTGCATGCACTCTTCCTTCCAACTTATGTGACAATTGAGCTCCTTTGTAAATCCTAACTTGTAGAATAGAATTTTTGGTTCTATGAATTAGTTTTAAATAGCTTTGTTAAGAGCTATCCTCTTTTGAATTTTGCTAGTCTTGACTATGCTTAACTAGGTTAAAAGTTTTACTTAGTAATGGGACTTAGGTCCCATGAAGTTCATAGGCTATTGGAGCAAGTAGCTAAAGAAGAAGGGAAGCTATGGAAAAGAGAAAGTGCGGAAGAGTACAACCATGATCCTTCCCTCTGAAAGAGGGGAGTAAGATTCTATGAGAAAGAGGATGAGTCACCACTCAAAGAGTTGGTGAATAGAAAAACCTTGCTGCTTCAAAAGCTAACAATGGAAGTGTTAGCTAAGGTAGATGAAATATGGAGCTCCTTAGATAGTAAAATTGAAACTATCTTGAAAATCATAGAGGAGTCTAAGGAGGAACAAAGTAGTGACCATGATAAGAAAAAGCGGAGAGATTCAGACCATGCACATAACAAGGGTAAGGGAAAAATGACTATCGCTGATGAGGTTGTGGATTCGGATACAGACAATGATGGTGGATGTGAGATCTACCAATATGACCATCCTAAGGGATGTTGCCCAATAATCGCACATTTACAAGAGTCTGGCGTGTATGCACTCAACCCAAGACTTAATAGATAGCAGGCACCCCGAAGGTTACCTTATCCCCAAGGTAACCCAAGGCAGTTCCACCAACTGTTAACATATTATCCAAGTGGAACTCCGCCACAACCTATTAGGCAACACCAGTAGTGGCAACACCCATAGTCATGGGGGATGCCATCACCTAGGCAACAATACCCTTACCGGTAACCAAACCCGTATGGCTATTACATGCAGCAACTAGTTTCTCCAAGTGACTCTATGGGTCACGCAACCCCACAACGTCACTACCAAGTTCAGGAGTATTGTAGGACTCCTCCTCCTCTGGGAGACACACCACATACATACTATCTTCCGAATCCATCCGCATCTCTTACGCTGGTAGGTCCACTACCACCCACTCCAACGATACAAGGAGAACTCCCCACTCAACCACAGCAACGTAATGCTACGAGAGCTGTAAGCCTTCAACCCGCTGCTAGTTCTGACAACTGCATGAAAAGAAGACCTTTCTTCATAACCAAAAGCCCAAACAAGCTCTCACAACCACAAGTAGTTGAGTCCGTACACGCTCCTCCAACAAATAAGGCTTCGAAGCTCCCTTCAAACCAACAATAGAGCTCAACACATATGGTTATGTTAACACATACCATTATTGACTGGATCAAGGTGGGCCACCTTCCCAGGAAACTCTCTAACCTTGGAAGTCCCTTAATCTACCTCCAAGTCGCTAGGAATGAACCTCATAAGGCTCTTCTTGACTTAGGTTTTGGAGTCAACTTAATCTCATGAGAAATGTATAAAGCCTAGAACCTGCCTCCACTCAAGAAGAGCAATATTCAACTAGAGCTGGCTAACCAATCCATCACTATTCCCTTGGGATTGGTGGAGAACATCATTACCACTATGTATGGTTGGTCATACCCAGCTGATTTCCTAGTGATAGAAGTCCACAATAACAAAGGGGACTTCCCAATTATAATGGGAAGGGCATGGCTGAGTACAATAGACGCATGCCTAGGAATCCGCGATCTTTCCTTGGAAATATCTAAGGAAAACATTTATGGAAAGATCAAGAAGAAGAAAGTTCCATGCATCACATACAATGACTCAAAGTGTGATGACATGGAGGAATGCTCAGCATCTCCTGCATGGAACTGGTGTGCCCGAGAAAATCAGATACAAAGGTGCCTATATGTAGCAACCACACAAAAAGAGAACACCCAGTGGTTGATAGCTAATCAAAAGAGCTGCCCACCAACATGCATGGAACAAACTGGGGGAACAACTTGCACCCACAATGAAAGCATAGATACATTGGAATATGAGTGTCGCCAACTTCCAACCCTTAACCTGAAAACATCAATTGGGAGAAGTTGGACACTTTTAAAAAATTCAAACAAATGCTCATTATTTTGGATCTCTCCCTTTCAATTCAGTCATGGGGGAGATGGCCACCTATGCTGATGATTCGGGGCCCTCAGTTCTTCTAAGTTTTTGTTTTACACATTTTTGTTTTCCACTTTTTTGTTTTACAATTTCTTTAACTTTTCTTATTTTTGTTTTACACCATCGTTCATACTTTTTATTTTATTTGTGTGTATGTGTGTGTCTTATCCATTTTGTTAAGTTTGTCACCCAATAAGTGTTGTTAAATGATGGTATGAACTATTTTCTATTGATTGTTAATGTTTGGTTTTCACCTTTAAGTTACGATGTTGATACTAAGGTATGGTTCTTGTGATATGGCAGGCAATGAGTCCACTTCATCCATACATCCTTAAATTTCTATGGTCTCTCTCAGCTTGGAAATGTACAATTCCTTTCTAAATAAGAACTATAACGAATCGGTGACTGGGCATTTCTCAAACTAAGGAAGGACTCAAGGATTGAAAAGGCTATGACTTTAAGGGAACTTGATGCATTTGTGTTGGCCATTTTCTTGGGTGCTTGGATGTTTTCTTTTTGAGTTTTCTTATCATTCCAACATTGCACCATCATCGAGAAGCTGAGCTAATAAAAATAACAAAGTCTTTGCATGGTGTGGTTCTCACGTTTAAACACATAAAAAAAACACAAACAGTGAGAATTCAAAGCACACCCCTTAGACGAAATAATCATTTGGGCTACAAGCACTGGTTATGGAACAAAAATAACATGTTCCCTCTAACTAAGGTCCTTCTCGCTTCCTATTCTCTTCTCCTTCACTTCATCAGAATGGTGGTGGCTCTCTGGGGGATGCATTCTTGTTACTTCAAGTGGATGGATTGGCCAAATGCATTAATGCAAAGTCACTAAATGTGGTTTGTTGAGGGCGGACTTGGAATGGGATCTACTAAGTCACATTAATCATTAACTACACAGGGGGTTGTACATCACCTTGTTCTTGAGATTCCATTCTATTCTCTTCTTTCCATCATTCTTCCTCCATTGTCCACCTCATTGTCAGTTGTATCATTAGTGTATATTTTGGTTGACGCATTGTTTTCTTTTTGGTAAATTCTTGTGGTTAAGACTTTAACTCTTGCTCCAAATGACATTCCTAGAGCCTACGAACTCTTTGAATGTGGGATTGTCAGGGCATTAAGGGCATGACACTGCTTTGGGTAGGACCCACTGGCATTCCTATTTGGTGCACCAGTTAAATTCTTTCACTTAACATTTTTGCAATCCACTCTATTTTGTTCATTTCCATCTTGACATCCATTTCATTGATGTTATAGTTGTCTCTTTTTCTCCATCTTTCTTGTTCTTTTTTCTTTCTCCATTCTATCACTACCAAAGGTTCACTCTTAGTCATGGGGGTCGTGACCCAATTTTTTCGATTTTCTCCTAGCCCCTGCACCTTCAGTAGTCACCATTAGTATATCTCTAGATCTGCATCACCCATGTCACAACTCAACCAATGGACCTTACATCGAAGCAAGGTATTAATTGCATTATGATTCATTTACCCTTGCTAATATAAGATTGTGTTGTGTGTGCAGATGACAATCATGCAACAACAGATTGGATCTGGAGGGAACACTTGGAATGGATCAGTGCTGAAGCAGCTATGCAAGGAGCAAGATAGATGGCACGCTTATGGATAGACAATGAAAGGCACAATCTTAGCTTTGGTAGCAGCAGACTTCTTCTCTCTTCTCTCTTCTCTCTTAGCTGCCAAATAAGGCCTGATGTCAAATGTATAAAGTGTTCACTCTTGTTGTCGTGAACACCAGTTTTGTCATGTTCTATAATGATGATCCATTCACATGTCATCATTTGTAAGGAACTTGAGGACAATTTTTATTCAGTCATGGGGGTATGATGGGACATGATATCTCATGGGTCGCGATATCGCATACGCAATATTGCGTCTTCCCCTACGATATAGCGTATGCGATATCGCAGCGTGCCGCCAAATCTATAAATAAGAGGCAGCTCTCCCTTGTTTCGCAATCTAGATCTAGACCTTAGCCAAACTCTTGCAGTTTTTTCCATTCCAGAGTTAGAGTAATTTCCATGTGCCCTCAGTAGGAGTCCCAAAGTGAATGGATCTTTATTCGAGCAAATATTGTACCTAAGCACAAGTTTGTGTATGAAAATAAAGACGAACTTTTTGGATAAACCTTGCAATGCTCGAACTAAGCTAAATAGGACTTTAATTATTGTTATTTTATTGTTCATCATTTAAATGCTTTATTAGTCAATTAATCTTTCTCAACCCTCAACACTCCTAGTTAAGTGCATTCAGTACAACTGCTTCAAGCATGTGCGTTACGCTTGGTAATCCCAGCAACGAATAGCATTTGGTAATCCTAGAAGGTTGCATTGGTTCAGGGTGTGAATGACAAGTGGGAACGGATACTGATGCTAGGCATTAGAACTTAGTTAATTAAAGTTAGTTACTTAGTCTCTTCACCCTTTACCTCATTAGCATAGGAGATAAAACATAAAATATATAAAAATCACATACCTCATACTTACTTAACCATACAACCGTGACAAATACAAGTAAGTCTGGGAAAACAATGAACGATTAACCTTAAGTGTTCCATAAGGCGTGTAGGCACTTAGTCTGTGGAGTTTGATTGGATCACGCATGTAACGCTCGTATTCGTATAGTTGAGTGTAGGGGTACCTTGCCACTCATCACTTAGCACATACCTATTTTCTTAAGCTTTGTTATAAAATGGTAATAATCTTAAATTTTTTTTTAAAAAAAAAATTATAAGCCCATTTAACCCTATGTTTTGAGTAAAACAAGCTCTTAATCATAACCTATGGTTTGGCTTGATCCTAGATCTTCCATCCAAAATGTATAGGCTTGGCTCTTGAGCTTATGTGGTGAGAAGCTTGGTAGATGGTGACTTTTAATGGCACTTCTTCTTTAATAATTTAGTCCTTATTTAGAATTGAATTTTGGTTCTACTAAAAAAAGCTCTAAACATGCTTCCAATCTCACCACAATTTGTGTTCCTTAAACTGTAAAAAAGTAATTTTCTTATGTCTTACCCTAATCTTGATTTTAAACTTTGGGTAGTTGTGCTCCAGTCACTATGGATCATTGCCTTGTATGGTTTAAACTTTTAAATGTAGAAAAACTTCATTAAATCAAATTTTGGTTCTAGCCACTAGCTCAAGTAATTAGGTAACCATGAGAAATGAGATGCTATAGATCCAAAAAGCTCTCATCCTTTTATCAAGTTCATAGGCTTTGATCCATATATTAATAATGACAAAAGATAACTTTTTTTTTGAACTGCACACTTAATAACCTTGATTCACCTTGCTGAACTCTCTTGTCTAGTTAGGAGAGCTTCAGGTAGAACCTATGCTCTAAGAGTAAGGCTTAACTTTAATCTTTGACGATAACTATTTCATTCAATAGAAATGTCTTGAGCTAGATTCAGACTTTTAGTTTTCAACATGTAACTCTTTTAACTTGGTTTTGAAAGCATGAGGTTTTGTTGTTGGGTGATTATACCTTTACCCCTTTTTAGATTAAAGAACTTGAGCTTAACCTTTGAGTCTCTATCCTTAATCATAATTCTATTTTGTGGTATAGCTTGCACATGAGACATATGTGTATTTTGGACCTTCCACTACAACCACATATTTAATTAAAGTTGTCTCTTAACTTTTTCTTTAATACTAAAGAAATTTTTAGGATGGCTTAAAATTCAATTTTAACTTGCCTTCTCCATGGAATGGTAAAATTGCATCAACACTGTTCTATCTAGGTGATGGAGTTGGAAGCTCAGGAGGCTAATAAGTCTAAGGAAGGCAATGGAGGCCTTGGTTCTATGTTTGTATGCCTTCTATTACATATTCTTAAATGTGATATGGATGTATTTATAAATGGTGTAGGTGTGAATTGATAATGATTTATGACTCCTCATTTACATTGTTTATATAATGTATATAATGGTAGGACTTGTGTTGTTCATATAGAGTGATATGATGATGTTTTATGATATGAGCTTGCTATGTATTGGTCTTAGAGATGCTTATGTGTAAGCCATTGTTAGAGGATGATGCTTTATGTATGTTGGTTATATGTTTGTATCATGTTTGTTTGATCATTCGCTTTTGAGATTTTCACAGAGTGATCAATGACCCTCCATTGTATTGTATAATTCACTTACATGGTTCAATGATTCAATGTGCATTCTTTCTATTAGCATTTGGTCTCTACTCAAGCTAGGCTTGGGCTAGATGCTGGGGTATGACATTAATCTTTTATAGTGTGTTGATGATGCTAATTTGATTTTGACTTTAGAAAGAGGTATGCACAAGTTGCTTCAAATCTTAACATATTTTTGTGATTCTTTAGGCATGAAAGTAAATGTTGATAAAATCAAAATAATGATTTGGGACACTCGAAGTACAAACTTTGATCTCACTATTGACAACAATAAAGTAGAAGTGGGTAATTATATTAGATATTTAAGGCTTCTATGTGTTAATACTTACAGGTGGGATGTATACCTCAAAGATTGCTATGCTACTAGTATTAAAGCTCTTTATGCTTTCAAGAACAAATGTAAAGCCTTAAAAATTTTGGCATGGAGGGTTAAGAAGCAAATTTTCCAATTCATTGTTTATGCTACTATCTTGTATAGCCATTCAATTTGGGGTCTAGGTCTTTTTGAGAAATGTTGGAATAACATTAAAAGAGTACACAAATTATTTATTAAAAGTGAAGCCTCAAATTCCTTACTGCATGCTACTCTTGGAAGCTAATTTATTACCATTAGAGGCTAAGGCTCTTTGCCAATTTGTTACTTACTAACATAAACTTAAAGACCTTAGTTTTACAAAGGTAACTCTATAAGAGTTTATAGAGAAAGGATAGTGATGAGTGGTGAAGTACCCCTACACTCAACCATACAAATACGAGCGTTACACACGTGATCCGGTCGAACTCCGCAGACTAAGTGCCTACACGCCTTATAGAACACTTAAGGTTAATCGTTTGTTTTCCCAGACTTATTTGTATTTGTCACGATTGTATGGTTAAGTAAGTCCAAGGTATGTGATTTTTATATCTTTTATGTTTTATCGCCTATGCTAATGAAGGAAAGGATGAAGAGACTAATTAACTAACCTTAACTAACTAAGTCTTAATTAACCTAGCATCAGTATCCGTTCCCACTTACTATTCACACCCTGAACCAATGCAACCTTCTGGGATTACCAAACGCTATTCGTTACTGGGATTACCAAGTGTAACGCACGTGCTCGATGCAGTCATACTGAATGCACTTAACTAGGAGAGAAGGGTTGAGAGAGATTTAATTAACTAATAAAGCATTTAAACGATGAACTGTAAATAACAATAATTAAAGTCCTATTTAGCCTAGTCCATGCACTGCAAGGTTTATCCAACAGTTCATCTTTATTTCTGTACACAAACTTGTGTTCAGGTACAATATTTGCTTGAATAAAGATTCGTTCACTTTGGAGCTCCTATTGTAGGCACATGGAAATTATTCTATCTCTAGAGAGGAAAAACTGCCAGAGTTTTGCTAAGGGTCTAGATCTAGATGCAAAAACAAGGAAGAGCCGCCTCTTATTTATAGATTTGGCAGTGCGACGTGATATCGTGGGAGAAGACGCGATATCGTGTCCCATCAGATAGTTTCATCAAGGTTTAGATTGGCTTCACAAATGGAACATCGCTTTTGATGAGGTAAATGGTAATTCTAATTGCATACACAAAACAGTTAAAGTAAGAGTTCTTTACAAGATTTGGTTAAATCTAGATGGCAAAAAGAAATTTTACCTTACATAGGTTAGAAGTAATTAGTTAATAAGCAAAGAAATTCACCTCGTAGCTAAAATCCCTTTAAGGTTACAATATGCAATAAGAAAAATTAGATTGTATTCCCATCAGCTAAGAATAGAAATTGGAAGATAGGTGAACATACTAAGAGAGGAGAGCATTTGTAGACTTTATATCTCTAATCATCTTGAAGATAAGCAACATATTCTTCTTGAAGATCCTAATACTCATTTCTTAAGGACTACATATAATTTTCAGTTCATAGTTTATATGAATTGTTTCACATACATATTGTCAGAGTTGGACATTTGATTGAATTTGTGTTAAATTATCATGAGATATATATAAACTCTATCCAAGATCCTATGGGTCTTTGAACGTAATAAAATACCTTAGTTTTAGTTTCATAAATGATATTATTGAAACATGATGTAGCCTAAAGCTATTTTCAACCCTATTGTGAATACTTAGCTTCGAGACAAGCTCTTCTTGGAGGCTTGCTATAAAGCTTGAATTCAAATAATTCAAAATATAGATATAATTCATACTAAGTGCTTCATACTCTAATTTTTAGATTTTGGTGTTGGATCAACTATTGCATTGAGTTCCCTCCTTTTTCATTCTATAAGGCTTATCCTATTCATGGAGGTATACTTTGTTCAAAAAATAGTTAAGATATTTTAATTTCATATATATAAAGTACAGTTTCATATGTATAAAATATGACACCATTATTTAACATATGTTTAATTGATGATTAGATCAATGTTGAGGGAAGGTGTTGTAAGCACAAGCTCATATACATTGCACCTTGCTCTACATTATTGATTTGCTCTATTATTTTCTTAAATGTTTTTTTAAAGCATTTTGGATGTTTCTATATTCTAGATCAAAAATGAAGGGGTTAAAATTCTAGAAAAATAATAAGTATTTTTGATATTTATGATTTAATATTTTAATGTACTTAATTCAAAAATTGTATTCCTTTTTCAATGAAAGGTGACTCAAGTATTTATATGAGAGAAGAGTCAAGTTTTTCACTTATTTTCTAACAAAGATTACATTCCTTTATATTTCTACTAAAATATCATGTTGGCTATATGTTTTGAGTGTACTTATAGTCTGATTATTTTGATTTCCAATACCCCTAAATCATTTTTTAAAAAATTATATTATATTTTTAAATTAGAAAAATTAGCATTATATTTATTTACCCTATTTACCTATATTTTAAGTTTTCTACTAATTATGGATAGAACTCATTGAAAGAACAACCAATTTAGCTTATAGACACAACTAATTTTCTAACTTTTAAAACATTGATTTTCCAACTAAACATAGATATATATATTGGAAAGTGGCTAGGCTGTGAGTGTTATAGGATTCAAACTCTCTCCCACTCACATGACAAATGGAAGGCTCTATTATTGGGCTTTTTAAAAAAAAAAAATTTATTATTCAACATTGTGTATAGAAATCAAACCTATGATGTATCCATTCTCAAGCTATTACCACTAAATTAACACCTTATTATTTTTATTTGCAAAAGATTAACATAACAATAGATTTTATTATCCTTTCAGCATGGTCTTTCACGATATGAAATAAAATGATATGGGATCAAGTGAGATAATTTTCCTGTTCAAATTTTACATTTTTATTTTGCGAAGATTGTGCTATTTATAAGAATTTCCATAAATGATAAGAATCGCAACGTTACCGCTTTGAATTAAATTCGATCTCAATGAACTTTGAAGACAGCAAGTCGGTGATGGTGAATTTTAGATAGAAATCAAGGTAGTATACAAGTCCAGCTAGAAATGAGAAAGTGCAACCACAACAGAAGGGGACTACAATCAGTCATGCCATGATTCTGTCTTCGTCCAAGAAAAATATGAACGGCATGTCAAGAAAAGTTACAGGACACATGGCATTCTTGCGCTTTCTTCCTGCATATATATATATATAGGAAGAAGTGTTATGGATCTTGGGCTTGTAACTTTACGTGTTGAAGTATACTTATGTTTTATTTATTTCGGATTCCAATATCTCCAAAAAGAATACCACTTTTACCTGTTTCGGATTCTAACACCCTAAAAAAATATCACTTTAACTATTTCGAATTCAAACACCCCAAAAAAATATCACTTTACCTATTTCGGATTGGAACACCCTCAAAAAAATATCACTTTAACTATTTCGATTGGAACACTCCCAACAAAATATCACTGCCCAGGGTTTGCAAAGTGTTCAACTACGTTTTATATTTCACATCATTTTGACAACGCGATGCAAGAAAAATTCAATAAGATTTTAATATCCGCAGACACAAGTCAGCAAAGGGCGGTAAACAACAAACCTAAAAAACAAATATAAAATTATTTTGTCCATGACAAAAAGAAAAAACCGTAGAAGCATACCGAAACCAATGACATTGTGGATATAGCAACAATCCAACGACAAGAGTTTATATTCCTTGTCTAAAACGGTGGTCCAAGCGCCATGTACAAGCAATCCAAATTCCAAACCAGAAAAGATACTTTGACGTGAGATAAACCTTAGCCGAATCAATCTTTTCAGCAGAAAAATGATACACACCTTCAACATCACCATCAAAGAAGTCGAAACCGCGTGTCTTCGCCGCCACGAAAGGTCACCATTATCGACAAACCACGTGCTCTCTACAATATCACCACAGACTGAATCCTATCAATGCATAAAACATACCAAAATATCACTAACGTCGCAGTTAGGGTCCGTGAAAAAGCCGGTAGAACGTGAATGTCGGTGTTTTTTTTTATCAAAAACGACAATCCCGATGACGCTAAAAGGGCGGAAATGGACCCTACCAAATCCCGCGGAAACGCTCTCCTCGGCTATTTGGCGCCTTCGCCGGGATCCACGTGACCGTGATCAGCCGCAGGGGTGGGGCCCGCAAACGTTATTGGGAGCCTACGCGGCGTCTCCGGAAGCGGCGTGGCATGTCCACGTGGCAAGTTGCCACTGGACCCTTCCGGATACTTGCGACGACTAGATATTCAAAGGTTCCAGACGCACATATATAAATGCGTGATCTTTTACGTGTTCCGCTTTGGTTAATCTATCGTACTAATAATAATCATAAAAAGGTCCTCCCCCGTTCCCATTGCGTTTACGCTCGAATTCTGGAGAGCTTGCAAGGATCTCCGTTCGTTTGAGTTTTCTCATTCTGGCACAGATAACTTTGGTACATGTTTTTTTGCTTTTGTTTTTCGCTTCCAGCTTTAGCATTTGAATCGGGGATTTGCCTTCGGAGATTTTATTTTTGTTCCAGTTTATGTTCGCTCCAGTTCTGAATATCTGGTGAGTACTCTACGCGGACAACAATAGTGAAGTGTGTTTGTCAAGGAGAAGTTACGTCCGATTTCAGGTTACTTACAGGTAGCCGAGTACCTCGAATTCTCGGCTTGCTTCTGTTCCCGAGCGCCGCACCGGCGTACCAGTTGGAGTATTTCAAGAGCTTTTATTTGTCTGAAGAACAGGTGTGTGTTTTGTAGGTAGTGAATTTAAGTCTCGGTTTTATTCTCTGTATTTGTCTGAAATCAGGTGTGTGTTTTTGTAGGTAGTGAATTTGAAGTCTCAGTTTTATTCTCCTTTGATTTATCGTTGTTTTCGGCTCCATTTGGGACGGATGGTTCCGCTGCCGCGGTTTCAATCATGTTTGATTCGCGCTGTTTTAAGTAGTTGTCTTGAATTTCAAATGCGTATGGGTCTTGCAGTTTTAAGGTAATTGGAGTAATTGATTCAATCAAGAATACATCATAGGTTACGTAATTGGGATGAGTTTGGATAATAAGAAACCGGACTCGGTTGGTGCAGAGGATCTTTTAGCTTTATTAAGGACGATTCGAGTAGTAATTAGGTAATTGGCTGGAGTTTTGATGAAACGGCATCAGCTTCCTTATTTGCTGAAGCGAAGCAATTAGGAAAAGACTTGTAAGCTTTGCTTCTTGCGAAATTTTCATTGATGCTTTGTGTATTATCTCAGGTAATCAGGATGCTTTCCAGTTCTTCCTTTCAGGCAGGCATTAAAAAGGTCCCTACCTTGCTGCTTTGTCAGCAACATAATAATATCGAGTCTGTTCGTTTATCCAGCGGATCACCAAGTGATCATAGATTTTCTGCCAAACGATCTGGGAAGCCTATTAGCAAACAGAGAGCTTTTCAAAGCAGAGTGTGTACAAGAAATGCTAGAGTAATTTGGCGTTGTCCCCGCGCGGTCCTTGCTACGGATCCAGCTACATCCAAGGTATCCTGATTTTTTTTTTTTTTGGTTTTTATTTTCTGGAATGTACTTGAAATCAGCTGTGTTGTAATTATGGCAATAGAACTCCGTAATTGACAACTGGGTTGTATAGAATATTTTGCAAGCACACTTGCTCTCTAAGCTGACATGTTTATAAAATGTTGCGTTAATTTTAAAAAGCTTTTCTGGCTCAATTTATTTATTTATCATATTATGGAAGCGGCTTCTTATTTTATTGGTATAGAAATGTGTGAATAGCAATGACATTATCTGAAGATGTTGGCCGTTCTGAACAGCTAAGCGGGAAATTTGATCTCGAGGGTGGTTCGCAGTTGCTGGTAAGCGAGAATGAGTTATATTACTGTGATCAAGCTGATAAAAAATACAAAAACTCTAAGGCTTTAATGTTGTCACAGGTTACCGTTTTACCATCTACAGCTGCATCGCCGGCGAGAATTGAGTTAGCGGTGACAAATGGCAGCCCGTCTTTAGTTCTTCACTGGGGCGCTATTAAGTACAATTCCTCGTACGTTTTACACAGTTCAGATTTTGTGCGAAATCTTTTTGCTAGTCGCAATTAAAATCGATAAGGTTAAAATGATGGCTATTTCTTTTCCAAAGGAAGTGGACTCTTCCGTCTCGTTTCCCTGAAGGAACGCAGAATTACAAGAGGAAGGCTTTGCGGACGCCGTTTACAAAAGTTAGCTTTCTACTATAAAGTTTCCTATTCAATGATTTTGAATATTAATGCCGAAATCTTACTTCCAAGTAATATTTCTAGCACATAGTTGTTAATATTTTCTTTTTCTATATTGCATTATTTTGCAGTCCGGTGACAACGCTGTTGTTCAAATTGAAATTGACGATGAAGCATTTTCAGCTATCGAGTTTATTTTGTATGATCCATCGGGAAATAGATGGTATGTTTTGGTACCATATATGTGTTGGTTTATCTGATTAATATAACTCAACCTAAAATTTTATTAAGTCAATAGACCTCTGAAATTATATTAATAAGTGAAGATTACTACCATACAGTGCTTTTCCTCATTGAATAAAAAGCTGAGACTAGGCCATGACATTTTAAAAATCGGTAATGTTTCAGGTTCAAGTACCATGGTGGAAACTTCCATGTTGACTTGCCGAGAAAAGGATCTTCTGGATCAGGGAGAGACATTACAATTCCTGAAGAACTTGTTCAAATTCAGGCTTATCTTCGATGGGAGAGGAAAGGCAAACAGATGTATACACCAGAACAAGAAAAGGTATATGGCAAATTAAGAGTTCAGTCCCCTGCGAACAAGTTTAACACAACTAAGCTTCATCATTATCTGCATTTTTCATGTCTGTTGAATGTTACTGCGAACTTCATTGTACAGTAAATAGATTGAGTGTATGCTTCTTCGTATTGTGGTAATCAGCAACACAGTTTTATTTGAATAGATTTGAACTATCATTCTGCCCTTTGGCCAAAATAGTAAATGACAATTGAATATTAAGCTGGCATAAAGAAAACACTGTTTTCAGTAGCGGAACCATAATTTGGGAGATAACCCGAGCTTTAGTCCTGCCAATGATAGGAATATCAAACTAGTGTACAGACATAGGCATCACCATGCTCAAGAAACCCTGTACAAGCAGCGTATGAGGAAAAACCAGGGAACAACAAAATTCCTCATGAAGACTTGACACATTCTGATCAAGCTTTTAGAATGCTAAAGATCACCAAAAAAATCTAGACATTCTGACATCTTTTTGTCTACACTTTGCGTAGCTAAGCTATGCTATGGTCTAGGATAGTGAAGATACAGTAAGTAAACCTTGTATGCTTCAATGAAGATACAGCAAAAAGCTTATATGATTTAATATGTGTCGAAATGCACTTTTGACGAAATAATTTAAAAATAACATGCCTAACAAGATAACAAACAACTTGAGCCACTAATCATATATGTGCTTTTACCAATTCAGATTGCAACACAACATGAAATGTGAACGTTTCTTGGTGCTTTAAAAAAATCCTGGCATGTGGATAAAAATCTTAAAAGTTATAAAGATAATACGCATTCCCCACACTTATGAAATGATTAATTATCTTAATTCTTAACCATACAATCCATGAATATCAAGTTGCAATGCTATATCCATATGGCTTATGGTTTGTTCGCATCTTTGATAAAAATGTGAAAAGGGGTAGGGACAGGGGTGGAGGGTAATGCTAAAACATGTACCAAGTTGGGGGCATGTTAAAAATATATGTTCAGCGTATAGCATCAAGCCAGCTTTGGAAAAATATTGTCAAATCCTTTGCCTACCTTAATGGGATACAATTAACATGACAATGATGATTATATCCATATTAATCATTGTGTTTCAGTGTACTTGAACCAATGCTGAGGCTGTCTAACTGGATTGAAATTTTTTAGTCAATATCCATAATATTGCCTATGAAGCACCATATCCATGGGCTTGAAATCTCAATGTCTTTTATTTTGCCTTTTCTAATTTGACAACTGAAAATTTTTGGTTTTATGGATGGTTCACAGTACATAGTTTATTAGTTAGCACTGTATGGGTTTCATCCCAAAACCCGTGGGTGCTGGCTATCTTGGCATGCTATGAACTTGTGCTCAAATCTCAAAATGTAATGGCTTGATGATGACTTCCTAGATCTGTATCATCTTTGTTAAATACAAAATGCCTACACAATCCCTTCTTCACATAGGTCATTATTGGCTTAGTGCCAACGTTTTATATTTTGTATCCTTTTGTTTTGGTTTAAGGTAGCATTGCTTCTAACCAAGCAGCTACTTTGCTAGTGTGAAGCTCTCCCTCTCCCTTCAATGCAATGTTCCCCCTAAAATAGATTGTTTGCAAACAAAATGCCAAACTATATCATGCATCCTCTTTACCCAATTAGTCAATTGTAACATCTTCAATGGATATCTGGAGCAAAGCAAGCATCCTTTGCAATGCAGTGGTTTTCATCATTTTAAACCTAGGCAAAACTTCAATGCTATCAACCTGGCATGCAGACTGATTACTAAGGTAAACCGGAATAACTGTATTTTTCAATGATGGAAAAGTAAAGAAAAAACATTTTCGGTTAAAATACATGTCGGACGATGAGAGGATGCTCAAAAGTTAAATATCAAACATCAAACATCACAATCTCCATGTTCCTAGATGCCGTAATCAGCATCTCTACATTCATGCATTTGGCACTTATCTGTTACACTCTAAATCGTTGTTATTCAACTTGTCCTTTATTTTCATCATTTATGCTCAGAGTTCGTTGTGTGCTGTCATGTGCACGTATAAATGTTAACAGAGATACTCATACTCTTACCATGTACCTGAGCAGCATGCAAATTTATGAATTATATATCTGGGGATTATGAAACGTTGATTAAAGTTGGCACATGGATGGATGTGGGCTAGTCCTCCAATATGAGAAAATTGCAAATAAGGATTTAGAACTCAAAAATCAGATAATGGAAGCTTTACATGAATACGAAGTTGATACAAATTCAATCATGAATTTTAGTGATGCTTTTAATTAGAATAACAAGCTGAGTGTTGTTATCCTGTTACAGGAAGAATATGAAGCAGCTCGTAAAGAACTACAAGAAGAAGTTGCCAGAGGGCTTTCCGTTGAGGAACTTAGATCAAAACTTCAAAAAGGTGACAATGTTGGTGGGGCTTCTTTAAGTGCAAAGATTCCTGAAGATTTAATACAAATTCAAGCATATATACGCTGGGAAAAAGCTGGAAAGCCAAATTATTCGAAGGAAGAACAGAGTGTAAATGATCTAATTAAATGTTTTTTAGCTTTGCATAATTATTTTCTGTTTTTGGTCACAAACTGATTTTATAGCTATTCTATATGTTAGTGCTATAGATAATCACAATCTCCATGTTCCTAGATGCCGTAATCAGCATCTCTACATTCATGCATTTGGCACTTATCTGTTACACTCTAAATCGTTGTTATTCAACTTGTCCTTTATTTTCATCATTTATGCTCAGAGTTCGTTGTGTGCTGTCATGTGCACGTATAAATGTTAACAGAGATACTCATACTCTTACCATGTACCTGAGCAGCATGCAAATTTATGAATTATATATCTGGGGATTATGAAACGTTGATTAAAGTTGGCACATGGATGGATGTGGGCTAGTCCTCCAATATGAGAAAATTGCAAATAAGGATTTAGAACTCAAAAATCAGATAATGGAAGCTTTACATGAATACGAAGTTGATACAAATTCAATCATGAATTTTAGTGATGCTTTTAATTAGAATAACAAGCTGAGTGTTGTTATCCTGTTACAGGAAGAATATGAAGCAGCTCGTAAAGAACTACAAGAAGAAGTTGCCAGAGGGCTTTCCGTTGAGGAACTTAGATCAAAACTTCAAAAAGGTGACAATGTTGGTGGGGCTTCTTTAAGTGCAAAGATTCCTGAAGATTTAATACAAATTCAAGCATATATACGCTGGGAAAAAGCTGGAAAGCCAAATTATTCAAAGGAAAAACAGAGTGTAAATGATCTAATTAAATGTTTTTTAGCTTTGCATAATTATTTTCTGTTTTTGGTCACAAACTGATTTTATAGCTATTCTATATGTTAGTGCTATAGATAATTTTGACATCCATCCTGTAAATAATTAATAGCATAATAATATAAAGCGCTCCTTAAATTCAATCAATAAAATATTGCAGCAAGAATTCAAAGAAGCTTTGAAAGACTTGGAAAGGGAGTTGTCTAAGGGAGTTTCTGTAGCTGAACTTCGTAAGAAATTGCAATCAGATGATGCTTCAGGCAACATTGCTGAGAAAATTAGGAGGCGCACCACCATACAACGTGTTCAGAGGAAAAAACGAGATGTGTTCCAACTAATCAATAAGTTTCCTGGTAAGACTGAAGTTGGCAAACATTCTGTGGAACCAAGGAAAATTAGTGAGTTTGAGCAACAGCTACAGGGGATTTTACCGTTAAACGATGAATCTATCTTACAAAAGAAGATAACCAACATTGGTAATGGAGAACTCCTGGTACGAATGCTAACTTCATAAAGCAAAAGTTTTGGCATTTATAGTGCTCGAGTTTCCCTTTTCTAGTTAACATTTTTGTGACATAGGTTCTTCTATCTAGCCATGAAGGGAAGACACGTGTGACTTTGGTTACAAACATTGAACAATCACTTGTACTGCACTGGGGGTTATCAAAACATGCAGACTGTGAGTGGCTGGTATGCTATCTTAGACATGCTAAATTGAGGATTAATGATTTATTCTATGGTTCATCTTTATTCTTAAGAGTTAGAAACAATGAAAATTTATTGCCATTTTTAAGTTTCTTTACATGTAATCAACTGTAAGCAAAACAACATTTTTTCATCATGCAGGCACCTCCGACAGATATTATACCTGAAGGATCAAATCTTTTGCCCTTGGCTTGTGAAACACCACTTAAGGATGGGTTTGCTGGTAATCCAGCATTTAAGGTATCTAGTGATTTATTGCACTGTTAGTCTTTGTTATGCTGTTATCTGGTTAGAAATGGAATGTAGCTGAGGCTTGTGTCTGCAATCAAGGATTTATTTTGTAATATCATCTAGAATTTTTTTTTTAATACACGTTTCATATTTCTTATCGAAGATTTGGTGCTTGGCAACAGTTTTTTCAAGTTGAGATTGGCAAGACAGAATTCCATGGCATGCCATTTGTTTTACAATCAGATGGTAACTGGATCAAAGATAATGGTTCAGACTTTTATTTGACGTTTAAACAAAAAGACTCAAAAACTGTGAAGGTGATGCTCAAGTATATTAGTTTAATTTCTTAAAAGTCAGTTATAAATGCTATTACCTTAGCCTTTTAAGTAAACTTACTGTATAGGCTGTGAGAGATGGCAAAGAAACTGTAAAATGGTTGCTAGAAGAAATTGCAGAAAAGGAGAGTGATGCAGAAAGATCACTAATGCACAGGTAAGTGACCATGCTAACTGTGATTTTTGAAACATCTGTTTTATGCAGATTACTTGGTTTCTGTTTAAAAATTATGATTCAGATAGTATTCTACTTAATATAAATATGATGCTTTTGAACTGATTTAGCATTTCTAGCCATTTTAGTATTACCTAAGGCAGATATGATGGGATAACTGTTGTAACTTTTTTAAAACCATAATAGGATGATACTATTATAATTCATCTAGGAACCACCACTTGAAGTGATTGTAAGGTGCTTGTTTCTGAAGTTGTAGGACCTGGGTTTGAACTTGGGTGCAGCCACTCAAAAGAGGTTAGGTTTTCATTCATCCACCAACCCTCCTAGGGCCCTGCCTTGGTGAGATGAGCATTGTGCCTTTGGGTGATGATCCTTTTATTATAATTTATCTATATGCATTGCAAATGGATAATAATATAATGTTTACATCTATTTTCACATTTAAAAGTGATTGAAGAATGGTTTATTATAATTGTATAGTCAAACTATTATTTTAAAACATTCTTCATTCAAGTATTAACATTGTTAGTATTAATTCTTAATCACTTCAAAGGGAATAATGTAGAAATCTATATTTTGTGGAATTCAGTGCTTCCAAAGCATTAAATTATTCTAGATGTTTTTGATGTTCAAAAATGTAAGTTAATATGAAATGAGATTAACATTAGCCATTAACTATGAATGATCAAATGATTATGTGAGGTATAAAGCGTTAGTACATCAAGTAGCGTTTTTTGCAAAATCGTGTCGATTTTGGGTACTTATTGAACTGGTGATTTTGTATTTTGTTTTTGCCTCGTTTGTCAGGCCATTGTTCTCATCGTTTGGCCCTGTGGGCGCTTGCACCTACTGGTTGTAATTTTCATTTTTGGTTTGGGGTTTATCTCCTTATAAACGACTTGCCTTCCCCTTAAAACAAGAAACCGTAGGCCTAACCTTTTCATGCTTGTAATTTAAACTTAACCAAGAAAAATCTTGTATTCAAATAAACTATAAGGAGCCTGATTAATGAAGGTCCTACACATAAGCTCTAATGATGTTCAGGACTGCATATTTATGCTGTGCCATGTTGACATTAAAATTGGGTTTAGAAAAGTAAAAAAGATTCTTAAAACAGTATTTTTCTAACTCTCCAAGTTCCTGGTGCTTCTACATTTTAATGTGTATTCTTTATAGAAGCATCCTTTTGGATCTTTCCTATTTATAAGTGGACTCAGTCATTTTGTATGCCTTTGAGATTGCTAGTGTTTGCATAATTCATTTATTTGCCTTTTCATGATATACAGGTTTTCTATAGCAAGTACTCTGACTGAAAGAGCCAAAGATGAAGGAGAACTGGGTTTGGCTGGAATTCTTGTTTGGATGAGATTCATGGCCACAAGACAACTAGCATGGAATAAGAATTATAATGTTAAACCCCGGTAAGCATTTTGAGATAGACATATGTGTTCTTACCAACACTTCAGTTATGGTCTTTTTCTTCGTTCTTCTAGAAGGCTTTTAACTTTGAAACAATATGCATAATTATAATTAAGTTATAATTTGTAAACTCATTGAAGAGTTAGCCTTTGCAACTAGCAGCCCTACCCTATTATCATCTATTACAACTGTAATAAGTGCCATCCCATGCTCTAGCTATCAGAGCCAGGCCAGCCAAGAAATTTAATGGTTGTGCACACCAATTTAGATAAAGGAAAAAATTTTCACAAAGGGTTTGCATCCTCTTAGGTGGACTGCAGATCTTTAATTCATTCCATGAATTCCTTTTGATTTCAGCACACAATAGTCCCTAAGATGGATACTAGCCTGATTTCATGCTTGGTTGTGAATCAGCTGTATCTGCAAACTAATAGCTTACCCTCACATTGTTGGCGTGCTTGCCATCCTTTATGTTCCTACAACTAAAATCATTGTGCCAAAACTGGACTCACTAGAAATTTGTTTTCCTTTGCTGAATTCATACCTCTGAATCTCAGGCAAGTTCAACAGTAGAATCACCAAAATTAAGTGTATGTTGGTAACAAACTCAGATCCAACAAAGAACTTATACATCATTGCTGTAAACCTCACACTTAAGTAAAAGATTGTCAATTTAACTCCAGGCCATACTTGTTTCCATGCCACAAATATCAGAAGCATCACCATCCAACATTCCAACAAGCAGAAATCACTAGATACCATTAAATAAAGTATGCAAACCATTGAAAGCCAACATAGGAAAAATTAAATGCATGATCAATTATCCTACTTTTTTGGCCTTCTTGTGAATGGGACATCTTACCATTCGTCAAGAGGTGGAAACATTGTATGCTGGTCATCTTTGAAGATGGCTTTCTTCCTAGAATTTCTGCTTTAACAAGATGAAAATATACTAGTTTTGAAGATGAAGATGGCTCTCTTGGAATCTCTCTCTCTCTAGTACAGCACGTGTTTTACAGTGGTAAGGATTACAGTGTTTTTAGTACAAGCCTAATTTATTGTTTGATGGTGTGATAACAAACTGGCCAAAGAAAAATACTAACATTCGTCTCAAACTAAATTTTCAGAAGCATAGTTGATCATGGATATCGCCATATACAAGGTTTCCAAATTTGAGCATAGCCTGTTGCAGTCCCTTTGTTAGCAAAGCTGCGAAAGATGTATTCGAATGATCTTTTTCCTGTTGTAGAATGTGTTTTAATTAACTCTATTTACAAATGTAATTCTATATTACTAAGGTTTTAGAATAGAATTTACTGATCTTGTTGATTATAATAAGGCTTACACATTCATGATCCTTTGTTTTGTGGGAATGAGCTCACAGTTCTCAATCTTTTTCAAGTTAATATTTAGTAGAGAGCTTTGGTGGAAATATATATAAACTGTTCTTACCCCTGTGCTCATATTTTATCTGCAATTTTAAATCTCTCTTTGTTTTCTGATGCAGTGAGATTAGTTCTGCCCAGGACAAACTTACAGACATTTTACAGAGCATATTTATAGATCAACCTCACAATAGGGAAATTGTTCGGATGATTATGTCAAGTGTAGGCCGCGGGGGTCAAGGAGATGTAGGGCAACGCATAAGAGATGAAATCCTTGTCATCCAGGTAACATTTAAGATAAGCATGAAGTACATTGAGACAGATATTACACCCAGTATTTTTCATCTACTGATGTTTGAATTAAATGTTTTGCAGAGACACAACGACTGCAAGGGTGGTATGATGGAAGAGTGGCATCAAAAATTGCACAATAATACAAGTCCTGATGATGTAGTAATATGCCAGGTACTCTACACTGCAACATTTGTTTTTTTGTTGGTTTTTGTCTTTAATTAAAGTAAAGCTTACATATGCAAGCTGGGAGAATTTTATCCATAAGCTTTTTATTGAATACTTGCAGGCACTTCTGGATTACGTTAAGAGTGATTTCAACATTGATGTGTATTGGAAGACACTGAATTCTAATGGTGTGACAAAAGAGCGGCTTGCAAGTTATGACCGCAAGATTGTTTCAGAGCCAAATTTTAGGAGAGATCAGAAGGAAGGGCTTATCCGTGACCTGACAGCATATATGAGAACATTGAAGGTCAGAATTGGAACATAAAGAGTAGGGATCTATAAATCAGATAACTTTTGAAAAAGGAAGACAGCAACAAATTACTGTTGATGCTCAAATGTTTTCTTAAATCTTATAAAGTTGACTATTTTTTTTCTTAACCATTCATTTTTATTTTTCTTATTCCATACAACTTTTGGAAGACTTGCTTATGTATCTGGTTGAGGGTTTTGGCTAGGTCAGCATGATATTCTTTAATATGCTAGTGTCTCTTTTTCATTGAAACTTGGATGCAAATTTTTTATGTGTTAAATAAATTTTCAACCATGGGACTGCTTGATGCTATGTCAGATCCATTCTGTTATTTTATAACCATGAAAATTGATCAGGGTTGACTGTTTACCAGCACATGGATCCTCTTCATTAAAGTTAAATATTTGTCCCCGTTATTAAAAATATTCATGTAATTATCTTACATTTATCATAATTATATTTCCAGGCAGTTCATTCAGGCGCTGATCTTGAATCTGCAATAGCAACTTGTCTGGGTTACTCTGCAGAGGTAGTTGCCTTGAGAGATATTGCATATGTTAAAGTATTAAATTGATTTTAGACAACAACAAAGTAAAAAATGCTTTTGATAATTCAATGCAGGGACATGATTTTATGGGTGGTGTAAAAATTCCTCCTGTTCAGGGTTTACCCCCCGAGCTTCCAGTAAATATATTTTCTATCCTTATGATATTTTTTTTTTCAGTTTTTTCCTTTATTTTTGCTGAAATATTCATGCAGTTGGATGTTAACATTCAACGATGCTATGAGATGTATGTATGCGTTGATTTTATTTTGGTTATTCAATTTACTTTCAATCTAAATAAACATTGTCTATTGCTGCTTTCTTGATATTACATATCATGAATCTGATATAAGATTTTTCCAAATTTGAGCAGGGAATTTTAGCTTTCATTCTGGATCACGTTGAAGATAAAAGTGTTTGCCCACTAGTGGAAGTGAGTTCATTGCTAATATTATGTAATTCAGTTTGGCATCTTTTCACATTGGCTAGGTGAATTTTTCCTATTCTCTATTTGCATTAACTAATTGGTTGATACTTTGGAAGAAGTTAGGCTTCTGCTCATCTATTGTCCCTCCCAGCACCCCACTTGGCAGAATGAGCATTGAGCCTCTAAGTGATGACCCTTTTTAATTGATTGATGATTTTGTGTTTAAATTCCAGGCATTAGTGGAGGCTAGGATGGAGCTTCGCCCATTATTGCTTAAATCACATGATCGCTTGAAAGATCTTATATTTTTGGATCTGGCTCTTGATTCAACTGTCAGAACAGCCGTTGAAAGAGGATTTGAAGCGCTAAACAAGGCTCAGCCCTCGGTATCAGTACCATTATGTTGAACCAATTCTCCAATTGCAAAAGTTTGATTTAATCTTGTCTATTCAGTTTTCCTACAAACCATAAATATTAGAAGAATACTTGTTAACTTCATCAATTTTCACTGGTTTGCATTAACATTGCTAACTTACAAGATTTTATTATGTCAGGATATCGTTTATTTCATTTCAATGGTGCTTGAAAACTTGGTACTATCATCTGACAAGAATGAAGAGCTTGTACACTGCTTGAAGGTTTTATTTCTATCTTTTGGAATACACATACTAAATGCCCTATTATTTTACATCGCTGAATCTTATTGAGTCATGTTCATAGAAACTTGTTGCAATTATATTAAAGATGAAAATTAGATAGGGTTTGGAATGTTAGCATGGTTGTAGAAACTAGACCCTCAGGTATAGAGGCAATTAAGCGCTCCCACAACACGGTACTGATTTGAAGCTTAAATCTATAAGCCAACACTGTACATTGCGAACCACTAGGCCAAAGGCCCAAGTTAGGATATGAAATGTTAGATTTCAACCTTGAAAGCCAAAAATTATGATCAGTGCAGCATATGTATCCAAGGTACCATTTAAAGAGTGAGAATAGGTATTATTGGAAAGAATGATGCTATCGGTAGTAGTCTTCTACAACATGATCCCTTTTAGGATTATAGATAGAACAAACCAACAACCCATGATTTTGACAGATAGAAGCTACATAGAAAATTGGAGGGCAAAAATATATTCACAAATTCAAAACAAATCATAATAGATTGAAACAACTGATACTAAATTTAGCAGTGAGAATCAAAGTCTTTATTCATTTTCTTAGTTCATGCATGGATAAAATGTGACATAAATCTGAAAAGGCAAACCAAATGGGATATACCTTGATTGATTGACATTAGATGCAATTTAAATATATATTGAGAAGCTTTATATATATATTATCAATTATTTTTTCTTGCATCTTTTGCAGGGATGGTATGACACTCTAGATCTTTGTAAGTCTAATAAAGATACATGGCCATTGTATGCCAAAGCTGTACTAGACAGGACAAGGATTGCTCTTACTGAGAAGGCTGAAAACTACCATAGAATACTCCAACCAAGTGCAGAGTATCTTGGATTCCTGCTTCAGCTGGAAGAGTGGGCAGTACGTACTTGCTTTGTGTTTTAAGACTGTTTTGTGTTGGATACTTAATTTGTTAGTTTGGAATCTTTTTGGATTAGAAACCATATATTGCAATATGTCTTATTGATGCTATTCTGTGTTTACATTTTCAAAGAAGTTATTTTAAAAAGTTTCTGCTAACAATTCTAGGTAAACATTTTCACGGAAGAAATGATACGGGCAGGGTCAGCTGCTTCTCTTTCACTACTACTGAATCGTCTAGATCCTACCATTCGAAAAATTGCAAATCTTGGCAGGTGGGTTTTTAAAGATATATCATAAATATTTTAATAGATTTGTATATCATAACAATTGGCTTTTCTGAACTTTTGTTAGTATGCAATAAAAAATTATTAATATCATCTAGCAATCTTTTAAATCTATGTACAGCTGGCAAGTGATTAGCCCTGTTGAAGTTCGTGGATTTGTTAAAGTTGTTGATCAGCTTGCTAAAGTACAAAATGAAGTATATGAGCAGAAAACAATCTTGGTAGCAAACAGAGTAAAGGGAGAAGAAGAAATTCCCACTGGTGCTGTTGCTGTCTTGACACCTGATATGCCAGATGTTTTGTCTCATGTCTCAGTGAGAGCAAGAAATAGCAAGGTTCAGCACTAAAACCTGCGAACTTTCCTTGCCAATCCTCTGCTTGGACTTCTCTTAGATGCATGTTAACTTTTATAATTGTTTTTCCTTTCTTCAGGTATGTTTTGCAACATGTTTTGATCAAAATGTTCTTGATGATCTTCGCTCCAAGAAAGGAAAAGGATTGTCTATACAACCTACTTCATCAGATCTAATCTACAAGTGCGTATTTATGTTTTTTTTTTCTATTTGTTGTAGAAGTAGTTTCTCAGTTGCTTTCTACATTGTATCATTTGTACACATTATAAAATCTGTATGGCTTTTATATCAGGGAAATCAATGATAGTGAAGTGACAAGCGATTCAGGAAACTTGCATCATAGTGCTGAGCCGGCGTTAGGGATAAAACTGAATAAGAAACATTTTGCTGGAAAATATGCAATTTCGTCTGATCAGTTTTCCAATGAACTCGTATGCATAATGATAACATATGTCGTCTTGTTTACGTTTCATTATTTTTATCTTATTGACCTAAAGCATCAACTTCTGTTTGTATATGAAAGGTTGGTGCTAAATCCCGAAATATTGGTTATTTAAGAGGTAAACTGCCTTCTTGGGTACGGGTTCCTGTTTCAGTTGCATTACCGTTTGGTGTGTTTGAGAAGGTTCTCTCAGAAGCTATAAATAAGGTGCAGTGAGTGTTCTCTCATTAACATATCGCAATATGAAATCAATTTGCTTGATGACCTGTTAATGAATACTTGAGTTAAAACTATGCAGAATGTAGCTAAAAAAATCAGAGATTTGGAAAAACTGATAGCTGAAGGAGACTTCTCACAACTTCATGACATTCGAGAAACTGTACTGGAACTTAATGCACCTCCTCAGTTGGTATGATCTTGCTACCCTATATCTATAAATTTCATGGTATTGAGCTAGGGAACATAATAACAGTATGGGCAGTCACATTTGGCTCTTGCAGCAAGATAGCATAGTAAATTGAACTAAGTAAATCTTAATGTAGAACGTGGAAATAGCAAATAACGATCAATGATAAAACACTGCTGCAACCTTTTTGTATTTCATGTAGAAGATTCTCTTTGTAGAAATGCCATCTTGCCAGTTTCCTCAGATATCGTATACATGAACTTTAAGTTGACTTTGAGCCCTGATAACCAACTGCATTGAAAGTTCTCCTAGGAAGATTATATATGTCATTTTGAGGATTAAAGTTCATGTCAGTGGTTAAGACTAAACTGTTTTAACTAGGTATGTTTAACGAACTTGCTATCTCACTGTTGACCTACTTACAACTATGAAATACGTAACAATTAATGTAATGAGCTACAGTGATAAAATGCATTTGTTACTCTTAATATGCAATGTGTAATGTAAAAGTACAAATATAAGGAATAAACTTTGAAACTTTTATTTCAAAATCTATTACGAACAATTATGCTATTTTACAGGTTGCTGAACTGAAAGATACCATGAAGAACGCAAATATGCCTTGGCCAGGTGATGATGGGGAAGAAAGATGGCAGCAAGCTTGGAAATCAATCAAGAAGGTAATTTGAATGTTAACGTGCACAATATTGTAAGCTATGGAATAATATGATCAATGATGTGTAGCACATTTGATAGGACCTGTTGTAAGCATTTAGGAGAAAATATATTTGATTTGTAAAAATTAAACATTTCATCATACAGGTTAACATGAATGAATTGCAATAGATAAGCAGCAATTAGTGTCAACAAATGGATCACGTGATAAGGAGTTGAAGACTTGATTAGCATAGGCTTCATTTATTAGTTATTACCATGTAAAATAGTAGTGCCATTATAAAAGGAGACTCTGCGTCACTGGAAAGTTTTATACAAGGCCCAAGTTGGATACCGCATGTTAACACCTCGCGGTTACCACAATCTCAGAATCTCCTAATTTATTGTATCAACACGAAATTAGCAAGAAATTGAGAAATTCACAGTTTAATCATTCTGTTAAGCCAATCTTGAAGTTTGCCTTATTTTAATCTCATCATCCTTCACATGTTTTTTTTTCCCAAGTGTTTCCCTTTTTACGTGCCTGTCACTCCCTGCCATGCTTTCCAAGTTTTAAATTTCTCTCTATACACAAAGTGAACTGCCACTTCTCAACCTGTACCGTGCCTATGTAACCTTGAGGATGAACACCACACCTTTCATGAGTGCCCCTGCCATGAAGGAAATGGAATGTCACCTTACTTACTTTGATTGATTTATTTCAAAGAAATAAAATTTCATCACCACACCTACTATGATGGATTACGTGAGTCTGAGAACTTAGATAGAGCATGCATTACTGGGACTTGAACTTGGAGCCCTTTTCCTGCATAATACTTATCAGTCAATGAGATAACCAACTGAGCCATCTCTCATTAACCTATTAATTATATTAGTAATTTACCTTCAATGTTCAAAAACATAATAATAATACATCAGTTTTAATTCCATATTACGATGTCAGAGGAACATTTTAGGCTCTGGAGATAAATTTTAAAAGTTATATATATGTGGGATTTGAACATTGCTTTTAATTTGTAAAATGAAATTACACAATAGCCTCTATCAGGAGGGATGCAAGATGGTTTTCCATTGCTTTAATTGAAAAAACGGCTCTTTTCAATTATTTTTTTTGCTTGTCAATGAAGGTTTGGGCTTCAAAATGGAATGAGAGAGCATATGTAAGCACACGCAAGGCAAATATCGATCATAGTGATCTTTGCATGGCAGTTCTAGTTCAAGAAATTATTAATGCTGACTATGCGTTTGTCATCCATACAACTAACCCATCTACTGGAGATCCATCAGAAATTTATGCGGAGGTAATTCCCTGTCATTTAAGAATCTACTCAACTTGCTTTTGAAGCATATGTACAATTAGTAGTATGTATGTTTTATCTAGATTGTCAAAGGTCTGGGAGAAACCCTTGTTGGTGCATATCCAGGGCGAGCTATGAGCTTTGTTACAAGAAAGGCCGACTTAAATCACCCTAAGGTAATTCAATTAGGAACTAGTACCAGTTGAATTGAAACTTTGCCGTCACCGTTTGATCTTTGCTTGTGATGTTTATTGTTGTTTCCAGATTTTAGGATACCCCAGCAAACCAATAGGGCTTTTTATCAGGCCTTCAATAATCTTTAGGTCTGATTCTAACGGTGAAGATCTTGAGGGATATGCTGGTGCTGGTCTCTATGACAGGTAAACGTCCGCTTTTATTTTCATTTCAACTTTCTTTACCTGCATGAATGCCATGGCATTTGTATACCATTCATCAAATGCCATGGAATTGGTTTGCTTCTGAGCTGGTTTCTCCTAGATGATTAAGATACATTACAGGTTTGGTCATTGCATTTGTGTTTTATATTTGATTCTCTTTTCAATAATTCTGATGTTTAAGTGTTTTGTGTGAAAACTTAGTGTTCCTATGGATGAAGAAGAAGTAAGATCCATTGATTATTCTTCAGACCCATTAGTGGTTGATGCCAACTTTCAACAGTCATTGCTATCAAAGATCGCTAAAGTTGGGCATGAAATAGAATTGCTGTACGGATCCCCACAAGATGTTGAAGGCGTTATAAAGGATGGTGAATTATATGTTGTACAAACCAGACCTCAAATGTGACGAATGCATCTAAGGTATTGAAGGCATAAAGCTATATTTTTGTTGTTGAAGAATCAAAGGCCTTTCCTCGGTGACTTATGCATGAATTGTGAAGAGTCTGTGTTCAAGTAATTTGCATTTTCCCCTGGAAATGGGGAGAATAACAGGATAAAAAAGACTATTCATTTAATTATTGTGGTATTTACCAATTTCCTTCAAAACATTTGACAAGAATAAAATCTTCTATGCTACAAGACAAGCTTTATATTGAATCCAGAATAAAAGCATACATTTACAAGCTTTATTGTGGTATTGACAAGTTTTATAAGAATGTTCTTTGGGACGATACTTGCAATAAAGTTTTGTTTCAGTTATTAATTTTCTTTTTATGAAGCTACTTGAATCTGCCCAGAGTTCCTGTAATAATTGAAGATGTGCATTCCTGTAATAATTGAAGATGTGTAATGCACCTAGGCATCTCTCCTAGAAATCTACATACTATGAGTTTTTAGAACATAAATAAAAAGAAATTACCAAGTATTCTTGGTAATTGAATATATAAACCAAATTTGTCATAGTAGGAAAATATGGTGCCTATCTTTAACGCTATGTGTAGTTTTTATAATGAATTTTGAATCAAGTGCTTGTTTCAACTCTTAGATGTTGAGATCTTATTTTTGCTCAAACACCAAAAATGGTGAGGAATTATAAAAGGTAAATAGTTTTCCTTTGAATTAAGATCATAGTTTTCATTTGAATTAAGGTCTTATGTTCAAATTGAAATGTTTTTTTTTTCTTACATTTTCCCAAATTTTTAAAAATACTATTTATTTCACTGCAAAATTTTTGAAATACTATTTAGTTCACTTCTGTGCAAACTTGCTTAGTATTAGAATAAACAATGTGCTCTTGAATATTCAAACTTCCTCATGGAACCATCATTTCACTTTTTTATAGTATTCATCCAATAGAAATTCAGAGATTATATGTGAAGGCTATAAATCAATAAATAGCTTCAACTTCTAAGGGTATCATCTCTACTTCAAGAAGGATAATATTATATTATGTATCCATACAATACACCAATATAGAATAGTTAGACAATGACATGATAGAGTTGCTTTTGGACATCCTATACCACAATAGATTCTTTCTTACATTTTCTTTTTAACATAAAAAAGGCCTTCATACCACTTGTAACTCTTTTAGCAATGCATAGATTGTAGAGAGTATGCTTTGTTGGTGGCTTGAAGGTTTATTTCCTTTCAAAACATGGGCCAAGGGACCAGAAGGAGTATGGAGATCCTTATGGGTTCTATGTTATCTTAACTATTATCAAAGGACTACATAACATTAATTTTCTGTGTACTGCATCACAAGGATATATAGGCTTGCAGAGAACCTTTTGCTTTGATGCTTGGGCTATTGCCTTTATCTATAGAGTGGGGTTTCAGACTAGATGCGTTAGAGTAGGAATATATCTTAGCTCTCTTAAGGAATGATGTCTTTGAGTTTACTATTGCTCTTTATCAATGTGGTGTGTATTGCATTGATCAATTGCTTATATGGTTATAAAGTTGCACTCGTCATGCTCCTAACCTATGTACTAATGGGTGACATTTGTGTTGTTTACTTATGTAGTGCTTGTAGATTCTTAAGGATGTTGAGGCACAATCTAACTTGAGTTCACTTTGGAACACTTAGTTTTGGGACTCGTGGATAGTGTCAAATGGTGCTTCCCTAGAGTAGTGCCATTACATTAATCTCATTTGTAATTATAGGAACAATCTCAGCCAAGATATTTATTAAAGGATGTTATATCCACTTCCTCATTTTTTGTGAAATTTTATGTCTTGTTATGTGTACCAAAAATTATGATTTTATT
This sequence comes from Gnetum montanum, assembly GCA_015680685.1. Lineage (NCBI taxonomy): Eukaryota > Viridiplantae > Streptophyta > Gnetopsida > Gnetales > Gnetaceae > Gnetum > Gnetum montanum. The sequence goes on from MNCI01031167.1 coordinate 139,292, forward strand.
TTTTATATATATTAACTTTCATTTTTGAATACCGATAAAAGTCAACCAACAATATGAAGCACTTGTTGCAATCTTTCCATTGATTTTGAAATTAGCATAAAGTAAGAGTTTGATAAAACTATTTTCAATTGTAGTAGCAAATTGAGTTGGTAGTTTATGCATCAACTCTTTAAGTTCATCAGTGAAAAGTTTAAACAAAGTAGGAGAAAAAGGACACCATTGTTTTATACCAATAAAACTTTTAAATAAAATTCTTTCTTACTTAGTTGTAAACTAGTTGCATATCTTTTGGAAAGTTTTTGGATGATAAATAACAATGTGTTAAAAACTATTGAATTTTTCAAGCACCTTCGTAACTTGCTTCAAAAGCTTGAAAAATATAACTTAGAGAAGCTTGTAAAACATATAAATGTTTTAGCCATGGAGGGTTTGGGAACCTACTTGAGAAAATTGAAAAATGACAATACCACAAGAGGCATCCATCTAGCTTTCAGTTGCAATTCTTTTACATATACTTAGCTATTGATGATACATTTTTGTTCTCTAATGAAAATCTATAATTTGTAGCAAACTTGCATACACCATTATTAAAGTTTTCAAATGCCTTACAAAATATATTGATTTATTGGGATGTGATGTAGACTTATTACCTATAATGTATTTAGGGCTTTCTATCTTTGTGGGTCATATAAAGAAGGAACTTTAGTACCCCCTTCTTTAGAAGATTGATCATAAAATTATTGGATGGAAGGCTAAGCTCTTACCATAAGCTAGTTGGTAATAGTTGGTGAGATCTACTCATCAAGCTTGTTTTATTTATTATTATTTTTGCTTTTATTGTCTTAACATAATAATTTCTAAGATAATAAAAAAGAGATCCTTTTTGTGATCCAACCATTTGAAAAAAAAAACACTTCATTTTTTATTCTATAATGAAACTTACGTGCAATCATGAGTTTCTTAAGTAATTTAAGAATGAATGAAATAATTTGTAAAACCTTATTTTGTAATGACATGATGAATTTTAACAACCATCACGATCTTTTACAAAATTTAAGAAGTAGATGCAACCTAAGTTATGTAGTGAGAAGAAGATACATATATAAGAATATGTGATGGAACAACAACCAACACTAAGAGAGTCAAGTCATTGATATCATTTGTACAAAGGAAGTACCCTAGGATTTTCAAATGGTATATTGAGGGCTAACAGGAGTAATCAATTCTATTCATAGACTTGATGAATGGGTGTTGCAAGAGACATTAGTAGATCACACTAACACAAGAAAGTTCTTAATAAAAAAGAGAAAGTCCAACTTGTACCATACATAGCCTAATCTAATTTCTTAAATAAGAAGAGAAGGCTTTCCAAAAGGTCTCAATGAAATTTTTTTTAAAAAGTAATGCTTATGAGAACTAAGTTGTAAACATAGTGAAGTTAAGTTAGAGATGGCTTAATGAAGTACCAATGTTGACATGAAATTGAGTTCACTAAGAACTTAGTGAAGTACAAAAGTACGATTGTAACAACTGCTTGAGCAAAGATGTTTATAACTTAACTACAAGTTATGAACAATAGTTGAAACAAGAATGTTCATAATGTAACCAATGTTATGAAAGATAGTGATATCATAGGGTAAAGAAGAAATCTTATAAATGAATGTTATAGTGTATGAATGTGATAAGAATGTTAAGTGTATGTTACAAAATCAACAATAACTTTCAAAACATCAATTCTTATAATTAGAGTTGCTTAAGAGTGTAAAAACGTACCTACCTCTAACATTCATGTTTTAGTTTGGAATATAATATGTAAATTTTGATCTTGTAGTGAATGAAATCTGAAACATATACAAGACATTAATTATGCTTTGTTAGAAAAGATTAGTTAGTAGCTTTATGTCTCACATAGACCATGGGTTTAGGTCATGAAATCAAAGTACGTATATGGCAGTTTTTTCTTTGTTAATGCTTCTAATATTACTAATTCCTCCCTAATTTGGAATGGGCTTCAATCTATTAAATATTGTTTTTGTTAGCATGTTTCTTTCCATAATCAGCAGTGGAATTACTGTGATAGATCAAAATACTCCATAAAGAATGCTTATATCACTTTACACATTGTGAAAAGAATGCAATATCTGGTAGACATCTAGAATCCCATCTTTACTTCTCACATTTGTTTCTTTGCTAGTAAGATGATTCATTAAAAATTCTCCACTCGTTAATATCTTGTACAAAAGAACATTATGAAGGATCCATGTTGTAGCATGTTCTTCAATGATAGAAAATGCTAACCATATTTTTATACATTGCTCATTTATTTAAAAAAATTATCATGAGTTTGGACATACTGCTCATAGGTCACCACCAATTGCTCATTTTGTTAAAGATTTTTTGTTAGCATGGTGATGAGACGCAATATCGCATGCACCGCGATATCGCGGTTCGTCGCCAAATCTATAAATAAGAGGCGACACTCCCCTTATTTTCCATCCTAGGCTTAAAGTAGGGAAACTCTAGTAGTTTGATCACTCCAGAGATAGAATATTTTCCATGTGCCCGCAGTAGGAGTCCCCAAGTGAACGGATCTTTATTCGAGCAGCTTTGTACTTGAACGCAAGTTGTGTACGGCAATAAAGACGAGCTTTGTGGATAAACCTTGCAGTGCATGNGCTCTCTAAGCCCTTCACCTTGATAGCATAGGAGAAAAACCATAAAAACTATAAAAATCATATACTTCGGACTTACTTAACCATACACCGTGACAACTACAAGTAAGTCTGGGAAGACAACGAATGATTAACCCCAAGTGTTCCATCAGGCGTATAGGCATTTAGTCTGCGGAGTTCAACTGGATCGTGCATGCTACGCTTGTTTCGTATGGTTGAGTGTAGGGGTACCTCGCCACTCATTATAGGCACCGTTGCCAGGGACTAAGTGTTTGTTCGCCGAATAGAACATAAGGGATATCACTCACATCGTTGTGAGGCTTAATGAACCCTTGGGTTAATCAAGATAAAAATTTATATAATGGTGAATTAGCACACCAATAAAAATGCCTTCTTCTCATAAGAGCAACTCACCACCTAAGGACCATACACGAGACAGTTGACAACATAAAAAAACATAACCAAAATCAGCCAAGTCCTAAACAATACAAGATAGTTTATACTCATCCCAATGAGTATATTCCAGACTTTACTTTTATTCTCCATCAGGATGAGCAGCTGTGGTGGAGAGATTTGCAAGGTAACATTGTGTTACCCCCAGATCGATCAGTCCCTTGGATGCTTTTCCATGCCTTGGCACAGATTGACATGCAAGAATTATTTGCTGAATACATTGTGGAAGATTTTGACATGAGGGATTATTATCCCATAGATGCCCAACGTATGAGAGACTTAAGGCAGGAGAGTCAACATGCACTGTTGAAGGGCAAGGTCCCACACGTCCTTAGCGAAATAGGAGATGAGGAACCCGTTATCACGGGTTCTTTAACAAATGACATTCCCCCTCCTAACGATGGTGAGGAGGTTGGGTATCAGAATCTACGATCAACGATACATATCCCTGATTCTGATGCCCATGAACCCCAACTGTTCACAGAGGGAACAACCACTTATGCTAAGGATAGGCACTTAGATCGTCACCATGATTGGGGCCATAGCAAGCGAAGAGAAGACAAGAAACATCGTCATGGCAATGGTTTCCCTTCTTCACATCACTCACCCTCTCCTTCCACATCTGGGCATAGCCACCATGAACATAAAGCTGAGGACAAAAGTAAAAAGGATGAAAGACCTTGACGGGAAAGTCAAGAGAGAGGACAAGGGCAAGGACGTAGGGAGACTAGGGAACAACGCAGACATCACAGGCGTCATGAAAGAGATGATCATGATGAGCCCCTACTCGTAACCCGAAGTATGCTTGACATAACGGAGGCAGTTAGGATTCCCACAAGGCATTTAAAGGATAGTCGGATCAAACGATTAGACATGAACAATATCCCAAGATTTGAAGGAGGATACAATGCTGATCCGAAAAATCATTTACAGGCATTCCACGATGCCTGTGCCTTGCAGAATATAGAAAATGAGTGGCAAAAACTTAAGTTGTTCCCAAGGACACTCACTAAAGAAGCAGAGAGCTGGTACCGGTCCTTAGAACCAGAAACCATCAGGAGGTGGAGTACGATGCTAGAACTATTCAACGATAAGTATCAAATGTACTCCAGAGTGTCCAATTTGCATAAGTAGATCCAAGGCTGGAAACAAGGTACATATGAACCCTTGGATGCTTCCATGACCCGTTACTACACATTGTTACATCGATGCCCGAGCCATGGGTACGCTCAGCGGGATCAACTTTTCCACATCATGGATGGGCTAAGGCACGAAACTAGAAGAATCCTTGGGACTTATGCCCAAGGACGATTATCAAAACTTAGAGCCCATGAAGTGCATAGCTTGTTAAAGCAAGTAGCAAATGAAGAAGGTGAGCTACGAAAAAGGGAAAGTGCGGAAGAATACAACTGCGATCCCTCCCTTTAAAAGAAGGGAGTGAAATTTTGTGATGAAGAGGGTGAGTCATCAATCGAAGAGTTGGTGAACTGGAAAACCTTGCCGATCCAAAAATTAACAACAAAAATAGTGGCTA
>MNCI01031167.1:146729-172207 GCA_015680685.1 Gnetum montanum
ATCATCTCACATCTACAGGAGTCTGGGGTGTTTGCGCTTAATCCAAGACTCAACCAACAACAAACACCCCGAAGGTTACCTTATCCACAAGGTAACCCAAGGCAGTTCCACCAACCACTAACGTATTATCCAAGTGGAACTCCACCACAGCCCATCGGACAGCATCAGCAGTGGCAATACTTGCAGTCATGGGGGATGCCATTGTCGAAACATCAGTACCCTTACCGAAAGCCTAACCCTTATGGATATTATGTGCAACAGCCGATTTCTCCAAGTGACTCTATGAGTCACACAACCCCCAACCATCACTACCAAGCTTGGGAGCACTTCAGAAGGACTCCTTCTCCTCCGGGAGACACTCCATACCCACATCATCCTCCTAATCCATCCGCACCTCTTCCATCACAAGTAGTTCTCATAACACCTCTTGCTCCAACAATGCAAGGGGAACTTCCTCCTCAACCATAGCAATGTCACGCTACGAGAGCTGTAAATATCCAACCTGCTGCTGGTTCTGACAATTGTAAAAAGAGAAGACCTTACTTCAGAATCAAAAGCCTAGACAAACTCTTGCAACAACAAGCGGTTGGGCCCATGCACACTCCTCCACCATCTAACACTTTGAAGCACCCTTCCATCCAAAATCAGAGCTTAACACATACGGTTATGTTAATGCATACTGTAACTGACTGGATCAAAGTCGGCCACCTTCCTAGGAAACTAACTGACCTTGAAAGTCCCTTGATCTATTTACAGATCGCCGAAAATGAACCACATAGGGATCTTCTTGACTCAGGTTCTAGAGTCAACTTAATTTCATGAGAGATGTATCACGCCTGGAACCTACCCCAACTTAAGAAGAGCAACATTCAACTAGAGCTGGCAGACCAATCCATCACCATTCCCTTGGAATTGGTGGATGACATCATTACCACTGTATGTGGTTGGTCTTACCCAGCTGATTTCCTGGTGATTGAAGTTAACAACAGCGAAGGGGACTTTCCAATTATAATGGGAAGGGCATGGCTAAGTACAGTAGACGCATGCCTTAGGATCCATGATCTTTCCTTGAAAATCTCTAAGATAAACATATGTGGAAAGATTGAGAAGAGGAAAGTTCCATGCATCACATACAGTGATTCATCAGGTGATGACATGGAGGAAATGCCTCCATGTAACAGGTGTGCCCTTGAAACTTTGCAACAAAGATGCATGTATGTGGCAACCACACAAGTAGTAGACACCCCATAGTTAACAGCTACTCGAAAGAGCAACTGAAAAATATGCATGGAACGAATTGAGGAAACCCATGCCAACAATGAAGGCATAGACACATTGGAATATGAGCGTCGCCAACTTCCACCCCTTAATCTAAGATCATCATTTGGGAGAAGTTGGACNTCTACCAAAATATATACATTAATGATACAACCGACAATGAGGTGAATAATGGAGAGAAGGATGGAGAGAAGAAAATGGAATGGAATCCCAAGAACAAGGTGGTGTACAGCCCCTTGTGTGTTTTATGATTAATGTGACTTAGCAATTCTCATTCCAATTTCGGCCTCAAACCAACCACATTCAATGAGTTTGCATCAATGCATTCGGCTAAACCATCCTCTTGGATAACAAGAATGCCTGCCCCAAGAGTCACCACCATTCCGATGGAACAAATGAGAGAATGGGAAGCGAGAAGGGCCTTAATTAGAGGGAACATTTTTGGTTCCATAACCAGTGCTTGTAGCCCAAGTTTATTCATCTAAGGGGTGTGCTTTGAATTTTCACTTTTTCACTTTTTTCTTTTTTGTGTTTTGTGTTTTTATGCGTGAGAACCACACCATGCAAAGACTTCTTATTTTTATTGACTCAGCTTCTGATAATTAGGTAACATNTATGGAACCAAAAATGTTCCCTCTAATTAAGGCCCTTCTCGCTTCCCATTCTCTCATTTGTTCCATCGGAATGGTGGTGACTCTTGGGGCAGGCATTCTTGTTATCCAAGAGGATGGTTTAGCCGAATGCATTGATGCAAACTCATTGAATGTGGTTGGTTTGAGGCCGAAATTGGAATGAGAATTGCTAAGTCACATTAATCATAAAACACACAAGGGGCTGTACACCACCTTGTTCTTGGGATTCCATTCCATTTTCTTCTCTCCATCCTTCTCTCCATTATTCACCTCATTGTCGGTTGTATCATTAATGTATATATTTTGGTAGATGCATTATTTTCTTTTTGGTAAATTCTTGTGTTAAGACTTTAACTGTTGTTCCAAATGACATTCCTAGAGCCTACGGATTCTTTGAATATGGGTTTGTCAGGGCATTAAGGACATGAGCATGCTTTGGGAAGGACCCACTGACATTCCTATTTGGTGCACCAGTTAACTTCTTTCTCTTAACATTTTGCAATTAATTCTATTTTGTTCATTACCATCTTGACATCCATTTCACTGATGTTTTCAGTTGTCCTTTTTTATCTATCTTTCTTACACCTTTTCTTTCTCCATTCTAATGCTACCAGAGGTTCGCGATCAGTCATGGGGGTACGGGGCCCGATTTTTTCAGTTTTCAGCTAGCCTCGGAATTTTTGATTTTCTTCCTAACCCCTACACCTTCAGTAGTAATCATTACTATATCCCCAAATCCATATCAGCCATACCACAACCTAGCCAATGGACCTACACCAAAGCAAGGTATTAATTACATGATGATTCATTTACCCTTGCTAATATAAGATTGTGTTGTGTGTGTAGATGGTGATCATACAACAACGGATTGGATCTGGAGCAAACACTTGGAATGGAGTAGCGCTGAAGCAGCTATGTAAGCAACAAGATTGATGGCGCGCTTATGGATGGACAACGAAGGCACAATCTTGGCATTGGCAGCAGTAACACTTCTTTCTCTCTCTCTTTCTCAGCTGCCAACAAAGGCCTAATGTCATTGTAATAAGGTGTTCACCCCTGTTGTCATGAACACTAGTTTTGTCAAGTCTTGTAATAATAATCCATTCAAATGTCATCCCATTAGTTCCATTCCCCTCAATAATTCCATACCTTCCCAATATTATTGTAAGGAACTCGAGGACGAGTTTTCATTTAGTCATGGGGGTATGATGAGACGCAATATCACATGCACCGCGATATTGCATACGCGATATCGTAGCCGTCGTGATATTGCATCCCATGCAATATCGTGTACGCGATATTGCGTCATCCCCTGCCAAATCTATAAATAAGAGGTGGCACTCCCCTTATTTCCCATCCTAGGCTTAAAGTAGGGAAACTCTGGCAGTTTGACCACTCCAAAGATAGAATATTTTCCATGTGCCCACAGTAGGAGTCCCCAAGTGAACGGATCTTTATTCGAGTAGCTTTGTACTTGAACGCAAGTTGTGTACGGTAATAAAGACGAGATTTGTGGATAAACCTTGCAGTGCATGGAATAGGATTTATTACTTGTTATTTATTACCTGCATTAGCACGGCATGAGTACGACTTGATTACGAGCATTGACGAATGTGTACAGCTAATCAAGGAATCAGCTACTCATCGCGATTAGTCTCTCTCACCCTCAATTTCTAAAACGCGGGATTCGTACAAATTAATTATGAGCATCTACAGATGTGTACGGCTAGTCAAGGAATCAGCTTCTCATCATGTTTAGGCTAGTGAGGTGTCTCAGTACGACCACTTCGAGCACGTGCATTACGTGTGGTAATCCTAGTAACGATTAGCGTTTGGTAGCCACAGTTGCATAGTTCAGGGTGTGTACGGTAAGTGGGAACAGATGATGACGCTAGTTAATTTAGACTTAGTCCTTAGTTAGAGTTAGTTAGCTCTCTCAACCCTTCACCTTAATAGCATAGGAGAAAAACTATAAAAATCATATACCTCGGACTTACTTAACCATACAACGTGACAACTACAAGTAAGTCTGGGAAGACAACAAATGATTAACCCCAAGTGTTCCATGGGGCGTATAGGCATTTAGTCTACGGAGTTCGACCGGATCGCGTGTGCTATGCTCGTTTCGTATGGTTGAGTGTAGGGGTACCTTGCCACTCATCACATGGAAACAACATTATTATAAAGGATAATAAGGTAAGGTGTGAACAATCATTCTATGGTCTATTTGGTTTATGTTGTGGTAGGAATAAAATTTGTCTTTCAACATAGGTCATGAAGCCTCCTTGAAAGGATGCTACACATTTTTAAACGAATTATAACTAGAATAATGTTATTTATATATATCTTTAGAAGAAGAATGTGAATGGTACTTTATATGTTTTGGTGGGATGGGGTTGGTAGGAAGGGAGGGTTTGAATTGATAGTAGTTTATATGTTGTTTTTTTTATTCTTCTATAATTGGAATTATCTTTTTAATGACCCAACTACTATAGATACAAGGATAACCATTAGTAGTTAGGTATTTTTAAAGTTTCCTTTTTGGGAGGGAAGGGGGTGTGCAAGGGAAGGGAATTGGGGGTGGGGGTGCTGGGTGCTGGAACCAAAGATAAGTGAAACATAGATATACCCTAATATTTATTGTTGATGAAGCCTCTTTCCTGGGTTGCATCAATAGGATGCCATCGACACAATCCTATTGATGTGATCCCATCAACATGATCACGTTGACAAGTGGTTTGATGCATTGACATGACCTCTTCAATGCAGTGTCTATCTTTGCCTATAAATACATGCTAACTAGCAATAAATCTTAGCTATTTATTTATTTTTTTCATTTGAGAGTTAGAATATTTTCTAAGTGCCCATAGTAGGAGTGAGAAGTGTACAGATCTTTATTTGAATACTAATGTACTTGAGCACATCAGTGTGATTAGCAATAAAGATGAGCTTTTTTCACAAACCTTGCAGCATTTGGAATTAGCTTAATGTTTACTTAATGTATTTATTATTTGAGAAATTTACTTTAATACGTCAAATTAATTAATTAAATAGTGATTAATTAATACACATAAGTACGACCATTTTGAGCATACATTAACGTTTGATAATCCCAATAGCACTTAACGCTTGGTAACCCAGTAATGTTGTAATGTGGCTTAGGATGTGCATAGTAAATGGGAACGGATGCATATGTTAGGATTAATTAGGATATTAGTTGGTTATTAGATTAATCAAACATTTAATTACTTTATTTTCTAGCACTTAGGCTATTTAACAATAAATATAAAATTATAAAAATCATATGCCTCAGTTACACTTAACCATACACTTGCACATCACAAGTGAAATTGAGAAGACAACGATCATGTACATTAGATTTACTTCCTAGACCCAATGTACTTAGAGAGCTAAAGTCTATAAAATTCAACTAGATCGCTTAGTGAACACTAGTGATTTGTCTAGTTGGGCGTAGGGACTACTCACTGCTTATCATTGATGTCATTGCCGAGAACTTTAGTTAGCTACATGTGCTATCTAAGAGTTAGTAAAATTATTTAATGACATTGTAACAAACTTAAATTTGCAATCATTAAAAACAATAATAATAGTAAAAGCACACTATTTTTCTTCAAAACTAAAATGTCTTCTTCTCACAGGGTTGAATCTCCATTGTTGTTCAAGCATACTTCAAATCAAAGACGCGAAGGGTCGAAACTACCAGTGCCCCAACAATGCAAAGTGGTCTATACTCATCCTGATGAGTATGTGCCAAGCTTCACCTTCATCCTACATTAGGATGAATAGTTGTGGTGAAGGGACATGGAGGACAACATTGTGTTGTCACTTGATTGATCAGTTTCTATGATGTTGTTCCAAACTCTCATGAAATTAGGCATCTAGGGGCTCAATGTTGAATACGTTGTGTAGGATGATGACTATTAGGATTGCCATCCCACTGAGGCACAACACAAGAAAGATCGGCAACAAGAGATGCGTTATGAGGCATCAAAGAGAAAACGGTTTACAAACCCCTTATTCTTGCTAGGCTAGAAAGAAGGAGAGGATTCCTTTCTAGGAGTTCTCAATCACAGACTCTCCTTCCCTTGTCTTTGATAAGGAGGCCCTTAATCAGAACTTATAGTCCACTGTGAACAACCCTAGTTTAGAGAAGAATGGATGCCATTACCATGGAGGCTCTAAAGATGGGAGTCAAGGTAGGAACGTGGACAAGTATCATAATGAAGATAAGCATGATGATCATGGTTGTGATCAAAGAAGAGGGGATAGAAGACACCATGCTAGTGTTGGCTCTCCTTCCTCTTCATCTTCAACATCCTCATCTTCTTCCTCCTCTAGCTTCAATCGAAGCTACAGAGGACATGACTGTCATGGAGGTGATCGATAGAATAGGGATGATCATAGGATCATCGGACTAGTAGAGATTAAGGGCATGGACAATCAAGGGAGGTCCACCACCATGAAAGAAGGGATAACAAAGGAAATCATAGGCATCATGGCCATCATAAGGGCTATGAGTATGATTAGCCTTTGCTTGCAATAAGGAACATGTTGAATATTGCAAAGGCTATGAGAATTCCAACAAGGCATGTAAAAGATAGTAGAATTAAAAGGTTGGATATGAAAAATATCCCTAAATTTGAAGGAGGATAAAACTCGGATCCACAAAACCATCTTCAAGCCTTTCACAATGCTTGTGCCTTGCAGAATATTGAAAATAAATGGCAAAAGTTACTGTTGTTCCCAAGGACACTCATTAAGGAGGCTGAAAGCTAGTTTTGGTCCTTAGAACTAGAATCAATTAGATGATGAAGTATGATGCTTGAACTCTTTAATGAAAAGTATCAAATGTACTCCCAAGTGTTCAATCTAAGGAAGAAAATCTAAGGGTAGAGACAAGAAACACATGAATCCTTGGATGCGACCATGGGTAGATATTACTCTCTATTACACAGGTGTCCATGCCATGGCTTTTCTCAAAGGGAGCAGCTTTGTCATATCCTAGATGGACTCTGAATACAAATGAGGAGAACTCTTGGGGTTTATGCTCAAGAGATACTTTTAGAGCTTAGAGCCCATTAGATCCAAAGGTTGATTGAGTAGGTGACCAAAGAAGAAGGTGAGCTGTAGAATAGGGAAAGTACGGAGGAGTACAACTAGGATCCTTCCATTGGAAAAAGGAAAGTTTGGTTATGTGACAACAAGAAGGAGACACCACTTGATGAAGTGGTGCAATGTTAAACCTTACCGATCCAAAAATCAGTTTCTAAAATATCGACTAAGGTAGAAAAAATGTGGGATTCTTTGGATGAAAAATTCCAAGTAGCACTTAGAATTGTTGAAGAATCCAAAGAGCAAGGTAGTAGTTGTGACTGAAGGAGAACGAAGGAAGTTGAATGTGCCCATCAAAGGAGTAAGGACAAAGCTACTACCATTGAAGATGTTGAGTAATTTGAGACTGATGATGATGGCAAGTGTGACATCTACCAATACGAACATCTTAAGAGATGTTACCCAATTTTGTCACACTTGCAGGAGTTTGGGGTATACACATTGAATTCTAGAATAGTGAGAAGGCAAGAACCTAAGAGAATGCCCTATCCTCAAGGCAACTATACGTAGTTCCACCAACAGTAAGCCTACTATCCTAGTGGAGCTCCACCCCAACCTCATGAGTAGTGCTAGCATCCATAATCATGGGGGATGTCATCACCAAGGTAGCAGTACCCTTACTAGCAACCAGATTCCTATGGGTAGTATGTCTAGTAGCTATTTTCTTCGCGTGACTTTTCAAGTCATGCATCCTTTCAGCATCACTACTACCCTCCTGAATACTACAAAGCTTAATCTCCAAGAGGGGAACCCCCATTTTCATATTACCCTTCTCATCCTTTTGCACCTATACCTCCACCCTCAACTCAACTTCCACCAGCTCCATCCATGTAAGACGAAATTTCTACCCAATTGTAGCAAAGAGATGCCATGAAGGCTGTTAACTTATAGTTGACTCCTTAGCTGAGTGGTTTGGAGAAAAAAAACCTAAAAAAGACCTTTCTTTTGGATTAACAATCCTTTAAAGCCCTCATAGACACCTGTAGCTGATGACCCTGCATCTCCCTCATCCTTTGGTACATCATTCGATATCCCTTTAAACTAAAAACCTCCAAAAATACACACTATAATGCTGACCCATGTCATCATGGATTAGATTAAGGCTAGCCACTATCCTAGGAAAAGATCTAATCCTAGGAGTCACCTCATTTATTTTCAAATTACTAGGAATGAGCCTTGCAAAGCTCTTCTAGACTAAAGTTCTTATGTGAATTTGAATTATAATGAAATGTACAAAGCTTGGAACCTACCTCCACTCAAGAAGAGCAACATTCATCTTGAGTTGGTAGATCAATCCATCATTATTCCCTTGGGACTAGTGGAAAACATTATGAAAACCATCTATGGGTGGTCCTATCATATTGAATTCTTGGTAATTTGTGTAGATAACTACAAGGAGGACTTCTCAATCATTATGGGAAGGGCTTGGTTGAGCACAATTGATGCACAACTAGGAATCCAAGACCTCTCCTTGGAAATTTCAAAGGAAAATGAATTAGGAAAGATTAAGAGGAAGCACATTCTATGAATTTTGTATAGTGACATAGGGTGCAAATCTGTGCAAAAATTATGGACCATAAAAAACACATCTATCACAGCATGTAGATAGTGTGCCGATGTGATAGAAATTCAAAGGTGCCTCTACGTAATAGCCACAAAATAGGAGGAAATCCAATGGTTGACAACTGATCTTGAAAGTAGTTCAACAATATGTATGAAACCAATTGAGAACCTTAAGAGTGCCTACATTAAAGGCATGAATGAATTGGAGTAAGTTTATCACCAACTCTCTAATGATGAACTTGATGAATCAACTAGGGAGAGTTGGAGATACCTGAAAGCTTTAAACAAGAGCTCCTTGAGTTGAAACCTTTACTGGCTAGAATGGAATATGTTTTTCTAAGTAATGGAAAGCTAGTTATCATCAATGCCAACTTTGCTCCTATGCATAAAAGAAAGTTGTTGGAGGTGATCAACAAATGGCTAACATCCTTTTCTTGGTCATATCTTGAACTCACTTGAATTGATCCTAAGATATGATAATTACCATATCTACATAGATCCTTCCATCAAGCCAAAGAGGCAATTGCAACGACGATTGAACCCCAAACTAAAGCAAATTGTGAAAGAGGAGATTGAACAACTCCTCAAGGTGGGGTTCATCTATCCCATTGCAGATAAAAAATTGGTTAGCCCACTTGTGATAGTGCCAAATAAGGGTGGAAAATCAAGGATTTGTATTGATTTCAAGCTATTGAACATGGTAAATTACAAAGATTACTTTTCGTTGTCATTTGTGGACCAAGTGTTGGATACCATTTCTGAGCATTGCTACAATAGCTTTCTAGATGATTATAGTGGATATAACCAAATTCAAATTGCACCAAAGGATCAGGCCAAAATGACATTCACAAGCCTTTGGGGGACCTTTGCATACAAAAATATGCTATTTGGCTTATGCAATAGAACTGCTACATTTTAACGCCTTGTCTTGAGCATCTTCCAACAACAGATTGGTAGCGGGGTGGAAGTCTTCATGGATGACTTCTCTACCTATGGGGCTACATTTGGCAAGCCCTAGACCATCTTGAGTAAGTGTTGAAAAGGTGTGTGGAGATAAACCTTAGGCTCAATTGGTAGAAAAGCAACTTGATGATCTAGGAAGGCATTGTCTTGGGGCACAGAATCTTAGAGAAAGGGTTCAAGGTGGATCCTAAAAAAATAAGGATCATCCAAGGAATTACTAAACAACCTTAAATAGTTAAAGATGTGAAGTCATTCCTTAGACACATTGGCTACTATTGATGATTCATTGAGAATTTCTCTAAGATTGTTCAACTATTGGTGGAGCTAACAAAAAAAGATGCTCCATCTGTTTGGACTAAGGAATGTGAGCATGCATTCCAACATCTCAAAGAAAATCTTGTGGAAACTCCAATTCTACGAGGACTTGATTGGTCTAGGCCCTTTCACATCATGATGTATGCATTGAATTATGCCTTGGAAGCCATGCTCATGTAATTGGATGATCAAAAATGTCCTTACTACATCTATTGTGTGAGCAGAAGAATTATGGGTGCATAGCTAAACTACACTACAATAGAAAAAGAATTAATGGCAGTGGTGTTTGCCTTAGAGAAATGCAGGCACTATGTGCTTGGGTACAAGGTGCTCATGCACATAGATCACAATGTAATCTAGTTCTTGATGAATAAACCAACGATGAGCCCCTGTGTTTTATGGTGGCTGGTGATCTTGTAGGAATTTAATATTCTAATTATAGATCAAAAGGGGACTGAGAATGTGGTTGCTGACCACTTATCTCAGTTACAATGGGACAACAAAGAGAAGGAGAGCCCACTTTTAGATTAATTTCCTAATGAAATCCTCTTTGCCAAGGCTATAAATAAACAAATGGCCATTGAATCTAATTGGAATGATCACATTTTTACCTATCTTCTCACCTAAGAGATTCCATAGGATTGAGACAATAGAAAGAAACAATAATTTCTTCACTAGACGAAACACTTAATGGAGATCAATGGACATCTTTACAAGGTGTGCACCGATGGCCTAGTTTGTTTGTGTGTTCCTGATGTTGATCAACTGTGTGTTCTCCAAGATGCTTATGAGGGCCTTGTGAGGGCCACTATGCTAGAAGATGCACAACCATTAAGATCCTCATGGCAGGGTATTATTGGCTAATACTTTTTAGGGACACTCACCACTTTGTCCACTCCTATGAAAGTTGCCAACATGATGGTGGAATGACCACTCATATAGAGGGACCTCAGTAGTGGATCCAACCACTAGAATCCTTTGACATCTGGGACATTGACTTCATTGGTCCCATGACACCCATGTAAAATGGAAACATGTACATCATGGTTGATGTTAACTATTGTATGAAATGGACAAAACCTACAATTTTCACTAATTGCACATCTTCCACACTTGATCGATTTGTATAACAATATGTTGTAAATAGGTTTGGGGTGCCACATGTACTTATTTATGATAATGATACTCATTTTATAGTCACTACCTTTTGAAAGCTCATGCAACGCTTGGGGGTTGAACATAAATTAACAATACCCTGCCACCCCCAAGCCAATGGTCAAGCAAAGATTACAAATAGGAAAATCACAAAGATACTAATGAGAATTATTAGTAAATATAGGAGGGACTTAAGTATGAAACTCAATGATGCCCTTTGGACCTACCAATCCACTTGGAAACTTCCTACTGCCTACTCTCCCTATGAGCTTGTGTATGGAAAGTTACCAATACTTCCAATCCAAACAGAGCTCTATACATTATCAATAGCTTGTGACCTTGACCTTGACCTAAGTCCAATACAAAAAGAAATATTGATGAACCTCAACTTTCTAAATGAGAATCGACTGGTAGCCCTATCATTCAACAAAGTGCACAAGGCATTCAACAAACAATGACATGACCTTAAAATAAGGAAAGTCAAATTTCAACTAGGAGATAGGGTCCTCTACTAGAATCCCACACACGTACCACAAAGAACTAAGTTCCAAACATTGTGGGAGGGGCCTTATATTATCTATGAAACCTTTCCTTTTGGGACCATGTTAATATACAAACCTAAAAGTCAAAATAAGAAACTTCTTATTAACATACAAAAAATTAAACCTTTTCATGAGCCTAAGTGAGCCAGTGACTAGAACACCTCAACAGATGGATAGGCATGCTCAATTTTTCAAATCTTCTCCTTCCAACTTAGTTGTGGGGGAGATGACCATCCATGCTAATCCATTAAAGTGGCTCCTCAATTTTCACACTTTTTTTTTCCACTATCTTTAGTACATTTTTATCTTTATTAAATATTTTACAAATTCTTCTATATTTTACTTTATTTGTTTTTTTATTACCACTAGGACTAAGTGCAAATATCATTGCTAATTGATGGTGGTTTGTACTATAATGTTATTTGATTGCTAATGTTTGGATTCTATCTTTGAATTTGGTATTGATAACTAAGACTTGGTTTCTTTTTCATGATAACAGATAGTGAGTCCACGTCATCCACCCATTCACAAACTCTATGGTGCTCCTTGTTTTAGAAATATGAGGTCCCTTCCTTAAATGAAACTTATAACGAGACTGTGACCTTGGTAGTTTCCAAACTTGGGAAGGATTAAATGGATAGACAAGGGTGTGACTTCAAGGGGATTTGATGCTCTTTGTACTTGCCTACCCTCTCAGGTGCATGGATGTTCTCATGGATTTCTCACCATTTTGTTGTGGATCAATAATAGAAAGGTAAAATTTTTTGCATGGTGTGGTTTCCATCAAAAACAAATAAAAATAAAAAACAAAAAGAAAAAAAATAGTGGGAATTAAAAGCACTCCCCTTAGATGAAATAACTGGCTACAAGCATTGGTTATGGGACTAGAAAGACATGTTACCCATGCCTAAAAGTCCCATCTAACTAAGGCCCATCTCACTTCCTGCTTCTCTTTTTTTCTCTTTTAGGAATGGTGATTGATCTTTGGGGATATTCTTATGCAAAGTCACTGCAAAGTAGCTGGTTTTGATTCAGACTATGGACGACAGTTATCAGGTCATATTAACCAAGAAATCCACAAGGAACTTCATGTGACCATGATACAAGACTCCATTCCACTCTATACCTCATCCATTGATGCTTCCAAACCTCATTGCCATTTTTCATGTTTTTTTCAATGTCTTAGTTTGATATGTCAAAATTCTTAAGTAGTTTCTTTTGGGATTTAGTCCTTAACCATTCATAACCATTAATCATCCATGGGGACTATGGACTCTTTGGTTTGAGGGCATGTAAGGGCATTAAAGGCATGCACTTGCTATGGGGAGGGCCCACTTACATACCCCTTGGGTTAGGTAGTTAAGTTCCTTATCATTTAGACATTTTTGCATTCACATCATTTGTGCTCCATGTCAGTTGCGTCCAATTTTGCACTTCTTTTTAAGTTTCTCCAATCATTCTCCTAGTACAAACTTCTTTTTTGTAAACTATCTAGCCCTCTTCAAGTATTTCTTCATGTTGATGGCCTTTCTGGGTTTCTATGGACTCTAACTTTATGCAAAAACTCTTTGTATTTCTTCAAATTTTCAAAGGAAATTTTTGTCTTCTAGCCATGTTGATGCCCTTCTACAAGATCCTATCAATGCAACCATAAAATCCTATAAATATAGCATGACAGTTTGAAAATTTTTACCATTTGTTTCAAAATGGTGAAGGATTTTTTACAATTATTATAGCCCAAAACCTTCCAAAGCCCATAACTTTAACATCGCTCATCTAATTAACCTCATTCTTTGTTCTTATAGCTACCAAAGATGAGGTCTATGTTGTGGAGGCCACAAACCTTAGGTTTTTGATGAAAAAGTTTTCAAAAAATTTTCTAAGACCCACATGGTTTAACTAATAAAATAATATTAGAATCACTAATATTTTGGAGTTAAACCTTCCCAACGAACTCTGGTAGACTTTAAAATGAAATAATAAAGTAATATTAAAATAATCAAACTTGCCATGATTACAAATTAGCCAAGTGTAACTAACCCAAAGAGATAAGGTACCAAAGTGTTTCAAAGTTACACACCAAATGCTAATCGTTGATCATGTTGTGATTACAGATGGCACCTAAACTAAAACACCGAGGACTATCCCAACTAAGGGACAAGTGGCCTAGAACTAGAAGGGGCCAACATGAGTAGCCCTAGAAGCAAGTAGCCAAGACACATGCAATGGGACCTCTTCAAGAGGACCTCAACATGGAATTTTTTTATAGATTATAAAAGCTGAAATGGAGTAGTTCCACCAAGATGAGACACCTAGACCAAGGTCAAACCTTGAGGTCACTTTGATGAAGCCCTATCTAAGGTAAATCGAGGCTAGGAAGATTCAAAAAATAGTTCTTCCTAAACTAAACTTTGGATCATTCCTAGAATTTACCCTAGAAGACATCAAAGCTCAACTCCAAACCTCTCCTATGTGGCCCATTCTCACTTTTACCGAGGAGTGGTACATGGGAGAAACATACCTCTTTTGGAATAATAAGCAAGGTGATGGCACGATGAAAATCAAGGACATTTCTGTGTCTTACTCAGTGAAGGTAATTTTTGAGGCCCTTGGGCTACTAGAAACTAGGGTAACCTTGGTGGAGATTTCAATGTAAGCAGACCTAGAGATCAAAAAGGAGTGGATTTGGTTGTGCTACGATGTTGACTGTAAGGAGTTTGGTGCACTCACAATGGTAGAACATGCATACTTTAAAATGGTAGCCTATCACCTCAATCTTATGGTGAGGCCCAAAAAG
Source organism: Gnetum montanum (assembly GCA_015680685.1). Lineage (NCBI taxonomy): Eukaryota > Viridiplantae > Streptophyta > Gnetopsida > Gnetales > Gnetaceae > Gnetum > Gnetum montanum. The sequence goes on from MNCI01031167.1 coordinate 161,108, forward strand.
TTAATAGTCTTCTCTACTCATGCATGCACTACTCTAAGCAAAAAATTTCTGGTCAACCTCCCTCAAATGATCTATCTTGAGATGGAGAAGCATTTTAAAGAAAAAAAATGTGGGAGGAAGACACTCCCCTTTCCATATCTCATCTAAAAATTATATAGAAGGGGAGGAATAGCCTATTATTCTAATGATACCATCAGACATGCTCCTTCTACCTCTTAGGTAGAAATGATGAAAGATAAAGTGATTGCCAAGGTAATAGAAGAGGAGCATCCACCACCACCATCCACTTATGAACAAACAAAGTTGAAGTCTCACCTTATCATTAAGTGCATGTGTAAACTCCATGAGCAACTCCTATTGCAACAACAAGTAGGACTAAGTGGTGGTGAACTCTTTATCTAAAGGCCAACATTGAGTCATCTCAACGAGGTAGTAAGATCAATCAGTAGGAAGGAGGATTCAGTGCCAATGTTTTCTTCTCAAAGAATTCAGGTGCCTACAAGATCAAATCCTAGCACTCGAGAGGTAATAGTATCCCTCTCTCAATAATAAAAATTCCCAAAAATCTTTGGGAATGCTGCTACCTTTTCGGTATGCTTAGAGCAAGGTAAGGGGGAAACTGTTCTAGTGATGCAGCACCAAGGATAGGAAATGATAGTAAAGGTGGTCGCTAATAGAGCGGCTGATGCACTCAATGCCCCTACAACATCTATACTAGATGTTACTACACTCAAATATGTGTAGGTGTTTATAGGAGTAGGAAGTGGAAGGTTCAGTGCAGCCTAGCATGAAGAGTTGCTGGACCGATTGGTAGGAACTAGGCAACCAATTTTAGATATCTTTGGCATTTCAAAAACCATTTCAACAAACTAGTTAGAGCTAATTGAGGCTAAGGATAAGGTCCTCATTACTAGTGCCCAACTTGAAATAGCCAAAGTTGAGATTTAACACTTGGCTATGAAAGTTGCAAAACTTAGAGCTTACCTCACTAATCCCATTGTACTCAACCAAGTAGTCTCAAGAGATGAAGCTTTCTAAAAGCTTCAACAAAAAATTAAAGAGGCTAAGTACACAAAGGAGTCAATAGTCTTCAACTAAGCCCTTGCATATACCACTGCATATAACATTCAAAAGGACTTATCGGAGGTTCACTAGGAGAACATTAGGCTAACCTAGGAGAACTATCGCTTGTGAAATGTCGAGATGCAAAAAGATCAGATGAAAGAATTCATTCGAAAATAGTAGGAGCAACTTGCCAAGGTAAACACTAAATTGATGAGGTTGGTTGTAGAAAATCAAAATCTCTTGATGGAGGAGGTGTGTGCCCTTTACCAAAAGTTTTCCATTGAAATCATTACCTGGAAAAACAAAGCCCTCAAATTTGAAAGTATCAAGAATCATTATAGGGACTAGGTTGGCTTGTAAAAGAAAATCAATGAGAAACACATCTAGTTAGCAAAGGCAAAGGTGAATGAGGCCCTCAAGTAGCTCCAACAAGAAGGTGATTTTTGGTAGCCCATCTTTGATGGACTAAATGAATACAACAAAGCTAAAATCTACCTCAAGGAGTTGCAAATCAAGGAGATGATGGAGTACATGGATCTTGCCAACCTCCATTACTCAACCCTAGCAATGATGACCATTGGAAGGTCGAGGTTACAATTGGAGAAGTAGGTGGCTAGCTCGTACATTTTGTACAAGGCAAAGTTCAAGCATCACAAGGAGACCAAGTAGAAACTAGAAATGGAAAATGCTAAACTCGAGGTTCTCGAGGTGAAGTGCACTAATTAAAGATCAATAGCAAAGAACCTAGCCAAAAGAATGGATGACTACCATGAGTTGCAGAATGCACTTAGGGCATTTGACATTGAATGCAAATAATTCATTGCTTGGTTTGTCAATGCTAAGGAGTTGTTCCCCACAATGTCCTATCCTTGGGATGTTTCCATATCAACCCACATTGATGATGATGCATGGACTATGTATGATCCCATAAGTAAGGAGAAGAAGATGAAAGCATTGTTAGATGGTTTTCATCTTCCACCAGAAGTTGCAATTGCAGCTGAAAAACCACAATGATAACTTGAACCACAATAGCCACACGCACCAAAGGTAGGATAAGGTCCTTCAAAACCTGAAGAACCTCCATTGCTTGGGGTTGTCTAACTTTTTTCTCATCTTCAAGTTGCCAAAGAAGTTGTGATGTCAATTTTTGTCATAATGTTCAATTTTATTATAATGAACACCAATTTTTGTAATGATTGTAAATATGTACACTTGGGCAGTTAGTATTTTCTTATGTCAGCTGGGTGTCAATAGTTAGTCAATAATCCCATACCTTTCCAAAATTTTATAAAGAAACATGTTCCTCCTTTTGATTCACTTGAGGACGAGTTTTCCTTTAGTCATGGGGGTATGATGAAGCGTCTTCCTTAGGTTGCATCAATGTGATCTTGTCGACGTGATCACATCGGCAAGTGGTTTAATGCATTGACATGATCCCATCGATGCAATGTCTATCTTTGCCTATAAATATGTGCTCACCAGCCATATTTATGGCATTCCACAATTAGTATCCTAGCGAAGCTCTTACATTTTGTTCATTTGATAGTTAGAATATTTTCTAAGTGCGCACAATAGGAGTGAGAAGTGTACTAATATTTATTTGAACACTGATGTACTTGAACACCTCGATGTGACTAGTAATAAATATGAGCTTTATTCACAAATTTGTAGCATTTGGAATTATCTTAATGTTTACTTAATGCATTTATTATTTGAGTGATTTACTTTAATGCATCGAATTAATTAATTAAACAGCAATTAATTAATACACATAAGTATGACCATTTTGAGCATATGTTAACATTTGGTAATCCTAGTAGCACTTAATACTTGATAACCTCGTAACATTGTAACATGGTTCAAGATGTGTATAGTAAATGGAAACACATGCTTATGTTAGGATTAATTAGGACATTAGTTAGTTATTCAATTAATTAAGCATTTAATTACTTTATTTTCTAGCACTTAGCCTATTTAAAAAATAAATATAAAATGATAAAAATCATATGCCTTAGTTACACTTAACCATACACTTGCACTTCACATGTGAAACTGAGAAAACAATGATCATGTACCTTAGATTCACTTCTTAGACCTAGTGTACTTAGAGAGCTAAAGTGTATGAAATTCAATTGAATCTCTTAGTGAACACTAGTGATTCATATGGTTGGGCATAGGGATTGCTTGTTGCTCATCAATTATCTAATTGGAACTTTATATAACTTAGCATTACCCACTAGAATCAAACCCATGATAGGGAACTTCCAAATCAAGTGTCTTGCCACTAAGCTAACACCTCATTGTTAGATATTTTAAAGTAATAAGATGATATATGGTAGAATGCTACGAGTTAAATCCTTCTTGGGAACTTGCATGTATCTTTATGTTTTAGGATTCTTTTATCACAAAAATATTTCCAACTTGTCTCTGTTTAATCATATTTCTTCCATGAATATCAATTTCATCATTTCCTTGGAGCATTGATCTTGGGTAATAGAATTGTTTGCAATAAGTGATAATGAGGTGTTAGCTTAGTGGCAAGAGTTTTTATTGGGTAAGATAAATGAATAATGGTATTAAATGTGAATTGTTTTATATAGAAACTTTTGGAAAAGCTAATAGTTGATAATTAGTGATGTAGTCCCTACACCCGACCATACAAGTTGCAAGCATTACACATGACATGATTGTAATCCATCAACTTAGATAATGAAATTTCTAGATTGTTAAATGTTGATTGTAGGTAAATATACTTATGTTGGCCTTAGTTTGTGTGGTAAAGTATAGTTGAGACATATGATCATTAATGTTATTTGGCCATTATTGATAATATTAACATATAAGAAAGTATTCTAATTAAACTAAGATGAAATGAAGTAAATTGTAAATTAGCCTAAGCGATGAATATTCATTCCCTATTTTCCATATGCATCCTAAACTCATGTAATCATCATTAGGTTACTAAGTGTTTACTACTGGTTGTGCTAAGTAAGAGCACTATTAAGATTATCAAATGATACATGTTTATGCTTAGAATCATTCATTCTATCATATTTAGTATACATTTAGAAAGTAAATTTTTAACCACATGCATTAGAAAGTAAAAATTAATCTATAAATGTAAAAATATTAAAAGCATAGAAAATAAAATATAATCTAAGTCAAAGTGCTACAATGGAAGGAAACAAATCTTGAACTTTATTGTTGTCATGCAAGGTATCTAGGTATAATACACTTGAGTAAATACTTTGTGCAACAACTTTAGACCATGTTGTATGCACTAATTGACTATTAATTAAGACTATGAAATCAAATTGTAAGAGCTTTAGTACAACTACAATAATGGATATCATAAATATGGTAGGTGTTGCATTTATATAGGCAATTATGAATATTGCATCAACACATCATGGGCTATAGTCAACCAGTAGATCATTCATCATACCACCATGACTAACTAAAAACTTATCCTTAAGTTAAGCAAAATTCAGACAAAGTTTGTTACAAAATTATAATGATTGACTAATTGATTGATTACAACTTGATAAAATTTAAGTGTCATATTACAAATTTATTAGAGTAACTTTTGATAACATGACAACTAAAAAAATAACAAACATTGAACACATGACTTTGCAAAGTTTCACAGCATTACAAAATTGATTAGGAAAGATACCTTAGGTGGTGCTTGGTGGTGGAGGCCCCTATTGCCTTAGTAGCTCTAGTAGTTAATTCATTATTACTGCTACTACACTCTTCATGTGGAAGGCTTTATAATTAGTGCTCATATTTTCTCCTCTTTCATGCTAGGATCATGAACATTCTAGGCTAGATTTCCTAGAGTAGATGATACTGGGATCTTTCAAGGACATAAAAAAATTGAAAAAAAATTCATGGGCATTCAAAAATTAGGCTATAAAATGTATGTGTTCAATGCCAAACACCTTTACTTTAGCCTTCATCTTCTAGAAGTCTACTATTTACTTAGCCAAGTTCCTGACAATATCTTTCTAATCTGTGAACTTCACTCTAAAAACATCTAGCTCTGCATTTTGTAATTGCTGATTTAATAATCCATCTTACTATAGTTGAGCCTTAGAAATGACTAGCTTTCCTTTAATAATGATAAGCTCAAACTGTAGAATAGTGATATATTCAATAATGTTAAAGATATTTATCATTGTTGGCATGATACCAAATAATATATCCAGTACTTCTTCATGCTATTCTATGCTCATAGTTCCTTCTCTTCTTGATCTAGTCCCTGTTGACACTTGAATGTTTAGGATTTTAAAAAAATTTTGAATTGGTATTGTAGGGATCCTCAAAGCTTCTCCAATTCGATTCACCATCACCTTTGCAACAATCTCTTGTTCCTTGTGTGAACTGATAATCATGATTGCCCCATCCCCTTACTCTAATGTAATTAGGAAGTTTGCTACCTTACTAAATATTTTAGGATACTCTTCTAGTAAGGTGATTCTAATGTCTCTTGTTGGGTTAATCAAAGCTAGAGCACTAGTTTTGATAGTCTATAACAAGTTGGAAAAGTCATCTTGTAGTAGCTAATGATCCTTGATATCTCTTATAAGTGGCTCTTTGTTGTTTGATAGTCTCTAGTTCTTCTCATAGGTGCTTGGGAGCTTGTGCTAGATGCACTTGAACTTGCACCAACACCTATGTTTCTAGTTGTTATGATGGTAATAACTTGGATAGAACTTGATATGGTTGTTGTTTTTCTATTAGGTGGTGATGGAAACTCATCTTGAATCCTAAGGGCTAGCTTCAGTTTCATCATCTTCTACTAGGAAGCTGTGGATGTACTTCTAAGTGTATCATTAACATATTGAGCAATCCCTTAGCTTCAATGAAGTTTTTTAATTAAGCATGTAAAGGAGAATATCTTTCATTTTCTTTGAACCTCTTCTTAGTCTCCAAGAATAACTTGACTGCAAATTTTCTATTTAGGGCTACACATGCCCTTGTGGAATAAGATGTAATTTTGTTAGAACATACTATCAGATTGAGATGGTACATGATAATTTTGAAATAAAATTTCTTTGCCTAAGTTAAGAAACCAAATTTATTCCTATTCACATTGTATGATCTTTGCACCCATTCCTTACATTCACATTAGATTTGATGGATACTTATATGACTTGAATTCCCAAGTTTGAAATGCCTAAGGCTTGTGTAATAGCATCAATAGAGTAAGATATTGCGATGTCCTTTGCTTTAACTATAGAATCCTTATGGTTATTATTCTAAACGAGATAGTTCTCACCTAAATACCACTTCTCATTGTTTGAGATGGTGGGCCACAAGAGAGAGGCCTACAATTGAATATGGATCTCTTAGGATGCAAACTTCAAGAATGGTCCAATGCTGTGTTTTAGAACGATTGCTCCATAGGGCTCCTTCTCATAGATTTTTGCCAAACATGCTTAGAATTATACATTAAAAAGAAAACCCCTCCATAAGTAAAGTTTGAAAAATATACATTAGAATTATAAAAAATAATTAATTAATCATTACTTTTTATTTTATGAACATTGGTCATTAGTTAAAGGAGCACCTTCAAGCATAGATCACATGTCTTGCTAGTTACTTAATGGAACTAGTCCAAGGGACCATGAGATTCTAGGAAGTAGCATACCTTCAATACTTATTTTTAGAAATTAATTAATTAATTGATTTCTTATCCTTGTCATAGGACTACCTTAGGGCATGCGTCACATGCCTTTCCACCAACATAACAAGGAAATAATTGTGTTGAATAAGATTCTCCAAAAGTAATAAAATCATGGGTAATAGTGTATTAATATGGGAAGTAGTAAGACCCATACTAGAAGTCCAAGAAATCAACAAATCCCCTTGATGTCACATCCTTATCCAACCATCTTGGTCCTTCCTTCTTTCTTTAAGATATGATGATCATGGGTTGCTTTTCGTTTCAAATATGATAATGATCACATTATGTCCATGATGAGGACATCATCTTATTAATTGAAATGAGAGGATAGATGATTCATCTCACTTCTTTACACAATTATTCCTTCAATTAATTTAATAGCATAGAATAAAATTTCAACCATGAAGTTGATTCATACACATAAGTGGCAATTTTATTACCAAAAGCATTAAGATGAGTTAAGAAAAGTAATAATCTATACAAACTTATTAAAGAAAGTAATAATCTATACAAATTGAAAAGCATATGAAGAATGTGAAAACAAAAAATAACTATAAAATTTTTAAGAAATTAGAATTTTGTACTAAATTGTAAAACAAAAAGATAGTAATGCATTTATCTCAGATCAAAGGACATTTTCCATGATTGAGTTTTGAGAAGGAGATGTAAGAGATGGATTTGACAATAATAGTTCTTGGAGTGTTTAAGGCATTAGTTCCACTAGATTCTTAAAATGGCTTGATTCACTATATATTAACTAGTATGATTTTGCATGGGTTTGTTGGTTGGTAAATGTGTAAGACACTAGACCTATAGGTATGTTTGAAAATTTTATGATTCTTCCAAATGTATTTGAAATTTCATTGGTTGGATTATAGAAAAGAACTTTCTCACTCAATTGGAGGTCTACATATCAAATCCTAAGGTCATGCTTTTGCTTGTTATAGGTATTATGCACTTCATTATGCATTAGAGTAATCATTTTATTTTTACATACCACATTTGAGTTCATCAAACATTCATGTTGTGCTAGAGTGAGATATAAGTCAAAGTCACATGTAGTATTTAGTGTACAAAGTTCTATTTGGATAAAAAAATTTCATAATTTTCCATTAGAAAGTTTCCAGATTGATCTATAAGCCCATATAGCATTATTTAGTTTGGTGCTCTAATCCTTCCTATAATTACTAACAGTTGGCATTATGATTCAAGTTATCTCTTTCTTTGTAACTTCAGCTTGGTCATTAGCTTAAGGGTGGTATTGTGTAGTTAATTTATGATATACCTCCAAGCATTGCATTAGTTTCTTAAATGCTAGCCTTACAAAATTTTTGGCATTGTTTGATATGATTGCACATGGTACACCAAACTTGTTTACCATTTGCTACTCAAAAAACTTAGCCGTAACTGTTGTAGTACAATCAATAATTGCAATAGCTTCAGCCCACTTTATATAGCAATCTACAACAACGATCATGTATGATTATTTATTGGACAAAGAAGTGATGGAACTAATGAAGTTAATTCTCCACAAGTTAAAATACTCCAGTGGTTGTATCCACTACTATAGTTCCTTAGAGCATGTTATTATCCCACCATCTCATTGATAACACTTAGAGGATTTGGAAAAGTGAATCACACCATGGAAGGGTATTGGCCAAAAGTAACTAGCCATGAGAATTTTAATGAATTTTTTCCTTCCCATGTAGTGGCATTCACATGATCCTTTATGCACATCTTAGAGAACTCTTTGTTGGTTCTCCTCTAAAACATACCAGTGCATCAATTCATCCATGCAAATCTTGTAGAGGTTTCTTTCTATCTCCATGAAATGTTTGACTAATGAAAGAATTGATGACTCTTATACTTGTCCACTTTGAGAAGGACTCTATGCTTTTCTAGGTATGTGAGTAATCAAAAAACCTAGTCGTTACTAATGAGGAAATTGCAGTGACCTTTATAAATAAAGGCTCATCAAGAAATTAATTGGATAAAGGCTCTTAATTAGTCTTATTATGCCATCTCAATCGAGATAAATGATTTGCAACATCCTTTTCTATTCTCCTCTTATCAATCATTGTAATGTTGAAATCCTATAGGATCACTAGCCATCAAATGATTCAAAGGCTTATTATTGGTTTATTTATGAGAAACCATATTGTACTATGATTAATGTATACAAAATTAGGATATCCAAGCACATAGTGCTAGAAATTTTCAAGATCATGCAACAATACCATCAACTTTATTTTAGTTATGGTGTACTTTAGTTTTGCATCAGAAATACTCCTACTTATGCATTAGATGTAATGTGGACATTTTTTATCATCCAACCATGTAAGCATGACCCCGAGGGCATAATTAAATGCATCAATCATTATGCAGAAAATCCTAGACCAATCTAAGGTTGTAGAATTATAGTTTCTACAAGTCTTTGCTGGAGAATCCTAAATGCCTTATCATAATCCTCTAATTAGATGAAGAATGCATTCTTCTTGATGAATGCTACTAGCAGTTTGACAATTCTTGAGAAGTTATCTATGAAGTACTTGTAATACCTTATGTACCTAAGGAATGACCTCATATCTTTCACTATTTATGATTAGTGGGTAATTTCTTAGATTACTTTAATATTTTTGGGATATACCTCAATGCCTTTTTTTAAAATACAGAGACCTAAAATAATGCCTTCATAGACCTTGAGGTAGCTTTTTTGTTAATTGATTTTTAGGTTAGTTTTAATTTACTTCTTTTGTACCTATTTTAGGCAATCTAGTGCATGTTCAAAATATAACCTATAAGTTGAAAATTCATTCATAAAAACTTCAATACCATTGCTGATTTGCTTTTGGAAGATGCTCAAGATAAGGTGTTGGAGTGTAGCAAGAGCATTAGATAAGAAAAACAACATCTTTTTATATTTGAAATTTCCCTAGGGACTTGTGAATGTTTTTTTGAGTTGGTTTTTATGTGCAATTTGGATTTGGTTATAACCACTATAACTATCAAAGAAGTTGTAATATTTGTATCTTGTTGTAGTATTTAGCACTTGATTAACAAATAACATAGGGAAGTGGTCTTTAAAGATTACCATATTTAATAGACTGAAGGCTATGTAGATTTTTCATTAGCCTCCCTTATTCAGCACAATTACAAGTAGGCTCATCTACTTACTATCCACAACAAGATAGATGAACCTAGCCTTTAGAAGTTTTTAAATCTCATGTTTTAATACTTCCTTTAGGTTTGGATTTAGCCTACACTATGATTAGCATTTTAACTTGATTGCAAGATTTGTGTATATGTAGTATTGGTACATATGTGGATCAATTCTAGTGATCCCATCATAAGACCACACAAAAGCAATTGACCATTTTTTCATGAATTCCAATAGCTTCTTCTTTTATTCTTTTATAAGCTCAACATTAATAATTACCAGTTTTACATTTTTAAGAAAGACATATTGAAGTGATTTTAGTAATTTTTTCAATTTAATCAGTTCAAAGATTGGTTCTTCTGGAATTTCCAACTCCCTTCAATTAGTATCTTCTTATTACACTTAGCTTACTTGGAAGAGTTTCCATTGTACTTCCTCCATCTCATTCAACCTTTCTACATAACAGTTGGTGAGTTTTTCCTATGGTTTCATGCATATCATGGACTTGTAACTTTCATCTACCATTATCCATTATGTATCTTCTTATTCTATGGTTGTTTCATACATACATCTTTGCACATAAACTTGTTCTTCACATGAGCTACATGCTATAATGTTTCTTTATTTAACAATTTAAAATTTTTGCATGCAACTGTACCCTTTCTCATTGTACATGATGCAAGGAATTATTTTCTTCTTAATCACTCCATGTTCATTTTTCTTAAAAATTTCTGATGAGTGGTGAGGTACCCCTATACTCAACCATATGAATACGAGCGTAGCACGCACGATCCGGTCGAACTCTACAGACTAAGTGCCTACACGCCTCTTGGAACACTTAAGGTTAATCATTCATTGTCTTCCAAGACTTACTTGTAGTTGTCATGGTGTATGGTTAAGTAAGTCTAAGGTATATGATTTTTATAGCTTTTTATGTTTTTATCTCCTATGCTAATGAGTTGAAGGGTAGAGAGACTAATTACTAATTCTAACTAACAAACTAAGTCTAAATTACCTAGTGTCAGCATCCGTTCCCACTTACCATACACACCCTGAACCGATGCAACCGCGGTTACCAAATGCTAATCCTTGCTGGGATCACCACGCATAATGCACATGCTCAAAGTGGTCATATTGAGGTACTTAACTAGGAGGAAAGGGTTGAGAGAATGTAATCTAGCCTAAG
>MNCI01031167.1:172600-184003 GCA_015680685.1 Gnetum montanum
AACTAATGGGATGACATGTGAACGGATCATCATTACAAGACTTGACAAAATTGGTGTTCATGATAACAAGGGTGAACACCTTATTACATTGACATCAGGCCTCATTTGGCAGCTGAGAGAAAAGAGAAGAAAGAAGAAGTGTTGTTGCTGCCAACGCTAAGATTTTACCTTTCATTGTCCATCCGTAAGCACACCATCGATCTTGCTCCTTACATAGTTGTTTCAGCGTTGCTCTTTTTCCAAGCATTCCCTCCAGATCCAATCTGTTGTTGCATGATCACCATCTGCATACACAACACAGTCTTATATTAGCAAGGGTAATTGAATCACCATGTAATTGATACCTTGCTTCAGTGTAAGTCCATTGGCTAGGTTGTGGTATGGCTGATACAGATCTGGAGATATATTAATGATGACTATCAAAGGTGTAGGGGTTAGGAAAAAATCGAAAAAATTGAGGCTAGGAGAAAATCGAAAAAGTCGAGCCCCGTACCCCCATGACTAATCACAAACCTTTGGTAGCGTTAGAATGGAGAAAGAAAAGGAATAAGAAAGATAGATAAAAAGAGACAACTATAGCATCAATGAAATGGATGTCAAGATGGAAATGAAAAAAATAAAACTAATTGCAAAAATGTTAGGGAAAGAATGTAACTGGTTTACCAAAGAGGAATGTTAGTGGGTCCTCCCCAAAGCAGGCCCATGTCCTTAATTCCCTAACAAACCCACATTCAAAGAATCCATAGGCTCTGGGAATGTCAATTGGAACAAGATTTAAAGTCTTAACTGTAAGAATTTACCAAAAAGGAAACAATGCATCAACCAAAATATATATGCTAATGATACAATCGGCAATGAGGTGAATAATGGAGAGAAGGATGGAGAGAATAGAATGGAATGGGATCCCAAGAACAAGGTGGTGTACAGCCCCTTGTGTAGTTCATGATTAATGTGACTTAGCAAGTCCCATTCCAAGTTTGGCCTCAAATCAACCACATCCAGTGACTTCGCATCAATGCATTTGGCCAAACCATCCCCTTGAAGTAATAAGAGCACCTTCTCCAAGAGCTACCACCATTTCGACAAAACAAATGAGGAGAGAATGGGAAGCAAGAAGGGCCTTAGTTAGAGGGAACATTTTTAGTTCCATAACTAGTGCTTGTAGCCCAAGGGATTATTTTGTCTAAGGGGTGTGCTTTGAATTCTCACTTTTTTTGTGTTTTGTGTTTTTATGCGTGAGAACCACACCATGCAAAAACTTTGTTATTTTTATTGTCTCAGCTTCCAATAATATGACCACATCGTAACGGTAAGAAAACTCAAGAAGAAAACATCCGAGCACCCAAGAGAATGACCAACACAAAAGCATCAAGTTCCCTTGAAGTCACACCCCTGTCAAACCTTGAGTCCTTCCTTAGTTTGAGAAGTGCCCAATCACTGGTTCGTTAAAGTTCTTATTAGAAAGGGGACTGTACATTTCCAAACCGAGAAAGACCATAGAAACTGGTAGATGAATGGATTAAGTGAACTCATTACCTACCATATCAAAAGAAACATACCTTAGTATCAACATCATGACTTAAAGGTAAAAACCAACATTAGCAATCAATATGAAAATAGTTCATACCATCAGGAAGAACACTTATTAGGTGAAAAACTTATAGGGTGGATCACACACACACACACACACACACACACACACACACACACACACACAAAATGGAAAAGTATAACAATGTTGTAAAACAAAAAAAAAAGAGTTAAATAAATTTGTAAAACAAAAACATGTAAAACAAAAACTTATAAAACAAAAGCGTTGTAAAACAAAAATGTGTAAAAAAAATGTAAAAGAACTGAGGGCCCCATATGATTAGCATAGGTGGCCATCTCCCCCATGACTGAATTGCAAGGGAGAGATCCAAAATAATGAACGTCTATTTGAATTTCGTAGAAGTGCCCAACTTCTCCCAACTGATGTTCTTAGATTAAGGGGTCGAAGTTGGTGACGCTCATATTCCAATGTGTCTATGCATTCATTGTTAATATGAGTTGTACTCCCAGTTCATTCCATGCATATTAAGTTGCTCTTTCTAGTAGCTTTCAACCACGGGGTGTCTACTACTGGTGTGGTTGCTATATATAGGCATCTTTGGATTTTTGTTTGTTGGGCACACTGATTACATGGAAGAGATGCTGAATATTCTTCCATGTCATCATCCTCTGAATCACTATATGTGATCCATGGAACTTTATTCTTCTCGATCTTTTCATAAATTTTTATCTTAGATATCTGCAAGAAAAGATTGTAGATCCCTAGGTACGCATCTACTGTACTTAGCCATGACCTTCCCATTATAATTGGGAAGCCCCTGTTGTTGCTGTTAACTTCTATCACTAGGAAGTTAGCTAGGTAAGACCAACCACACACAGTGGTAACAATGTCCTCCACCAATCCCAAGGGAATGGTGATGGACTAGTCAGCCAGCTCTAGTTGGATGTTGCTCTTCTTAAGTTGGGGCAGGTTCCAAGCTTGATACATCTCTCGTGAAATTAAGTTGACTCCGGAACCTGAGTCAAGAAGAGCCTTATGTGGTTTGTTCCCGAAGATTTGTAAATAGATTAAGGGACTCCCAGGGTCAGATAGTTTCCTGGGAAGGTGGCCTACCTTGATCCAGTCGGTTACGATATGTGTTAACATAACCGTATGCGTACAGCTTTGTTGGACTGAAGGGTGCTCCGAAGTTTTGTTTGTTGGAGGAGCGTACATAGACTCAACCGCTTGTTGTGAGAGCCAATGATGAGTGGAGAGGTACCCCTACACTCAACCATAGGAATACAAGTGTAGCACACGTGATCTGGTCAAACTCCCCAAACTAAGTGCCTACACACCTCTTGGAACACTTAGGGTTAATCATTCGTTGTCTTTCCAGACTTACTTGTAGTTGTCACGATGTATGGTTAAGTAAGTTTGAGGTATATGATTTTTATAACTTTTTATGTTTTTATCTCCTATGCTAATGAGTTGAAGGGTAGAGAGACTAATTACTAATTCTAACTAACAAACTAAGTCTAAATTACCTAGCATCAACATCCATTCCCACTTACCGTACACACCCTGAACCAATGCAACCACGGCTACCAAACGCTAATCCTTGCTGGGATCACCACGCGTAACGCACGTGCATGAAGTTATCATACTGAGGCACTTAACTAGGAGGAAAAGGTTGAGAGAATCTAATCTAGCCTAAGTGTGATGAGCATCCATTCCTTGATTATCCGTACACACCTTTAAATGCTCATAATCAAGTCATACTCATTCCACATTACTAGGAGATAAGGGTGAGAGAGAAAGTAATAAATAGCATTAAATAAAATCCTAATTATCCTATTCAATGCACTGCAAGGTTTATCCAGGAAGTTCGTCTTTATTGCCATACACAACTTGTGTTCAAGTACAACGTTGCTCGAATAAAGATCTGTTCACTTTAGAACTTCTACTGCGGGAACATGGAAAATATTCAATCTCTGGAGTGATCAATCTACCAAAGTTTCCCTACTGTTTAGCCTAGGATGAGGAAATAAGGGAGAGCCACCTCTTATTTATAGATATGACGGTGCACCACGATATCGCGTATGCGATATTGTGAGGGATGCGATATCGCAACGGCCGCGATATCGCGTACACGATATCGCGGCCCATCAATTTCCAAGGAAGGATCATTGATTCCAAGCTTAGCATTGATGTTACTAAGCCAAGCTCCACATAGATCACTAGGAAATCCATTAGGTATGACCATTGGTCATAATATTCTCAACTTACCCCAATGGAACAATGATGGATTGATCAGCAAGCTTTAATTTGATAATGCATTTCTTGAGTGGTGCTAAGTTCCATGTCTTATATATTTCTTGAGAAATAAAATTGAATTCAAAACTTGAATCTAGTAGAGCTTTCTAATAGCCATTTTCTGCAATTTGAAATTAGACTAGAGGGCTTCTAGAATCTATTTGTTTCTTTTCGAGAGTACTTACTTTTATCTAGTTTGTTACAACATGGGTTAGCATGATAATTTTTATATTCAAGTTTTTATTTCAAGGTGGCTTATTTGAGGGGTTGAAGGTTAAGTGGGATTCACAAACATTGATGTTTGCATTATTTTGGATGGACAAATACGTTTGAGGAAGGGATGATTTTAAGGCTTGTATTCAAAATTATTTGAACTATCATCCATGTGTATGTTAATGACTATTGTAGCATTCTTTTATTATGGTTATGGTGGTATTTCACCTTGCATTGGTAGAGATGGCATGGGAAGAAGAGGAATGTGTGGATATTAAGGGTACATTATAGGTTGATGAGAGATATATAAAGGTGAATTAGCATGAGTTGTAGGTTTGTGGTACTTTTATAGGTAATAATAGTAAGAGGATGCATGAGTAGAGGCACCACTTGGAAACATATTTTTTTGGACATAATATCCATAAGGATTGAGTTATCTAAAAGGATACTACTACCTTGGTTTTGACATTCCTCATAACTATTGATTCTACCACTGTTGATGGTAATGCTCTTATGATTGAGGTGAAACTTCACTTGGATAGTATTATTGGTTGTAGGATTACTTATAATTGGCTTGTGAATAAGGCAATCTCTTGGACAGTTTAACCTTTTCCGCTATATTTGAAACTAATTTTTGGATGGGAAAATTTTTTTATGAGATAACCTTCTTCATTGAATCTTCATCTTTCCTTCTCTCATGAGCATGGAAATCCTTTTTGTGAAGGGATGGTACCCTGTTATCATCTCTTTTTGAGTTCATCTTCTTCCTTGGTCTCTTGATCAATTAGCATCTAAATCTAATGGATTCTCATTTTTATAGTCTTCCTTAGGCATAGATCCCAAGATTTTCATGTATTTGATTTATTAGTCCATCTATGATATATCTTAACTCTTCCCATTAAGAAAAGTCGTGGTCTAGACATTTGCATAATAATGAATAATATTTACCCAAGACTACATCAAGGGACTTATGATTGACTTGTCCATCCTTGAATCTACTTCCTCAAATTAGATACTCTAAAGTATGCCTAGTATTTCTCATTAAAAAATTCTAACATTGTGCTCCATCTCTTAATGAATTTTGGTTTCAAAAACCTATACCACCTCTTTGCTTCATTAATGAGTATTCCTAGAAATAATTTGAGATTTTACCAATCATGTTCTATGTTTGCAAGGTGCATGCATCATGTAAGGCTTGCAAATAATGCGATAGGGTTACATTGTATCCTCCTTTTAATTTAGTGATGTCATTCATGTTAAGCTACTTAATCTAGTTATTCCAATGATGCTTCATAGAAATGTAAACAACCTTCCTTATATTAATTATGCTCTTTGTTTCCAAAAAGGGTTCATCATGTTCATCATGATCTCTTTCATGACCATGATCCCTTTTCTATTGTTTAATATGCCTTCTCTCATTTTGTGTCCATGATCTTGATCTTTGTCTCTATCATGATCATCATTCCTATCTCCATTTTCTTTTTGATCTCTTTAGTTGTCTCCACCAAATTTTTTATCTTGGCCTCTTCTTCCTTGCTCAAACTCATCCTTGTTAGAGTTGGATGTTGAGTATGATAAAGAGGATGGAGAATTGAAAGTACCATATGGACTTGCTCTTCTTCTATGACCCCTTCAGTTATCTCTTTGCTACTAATTGGAAGACTTGGGCCTAGAGATCCTCCTTGTATTGGGTCTTGTTATCTCTCTTCCTTGGTTTGTTACCAAGATAGAGCATAGCCAAGAATTTCTTGTTTTTCCAATGTTCAAGAGAGAAAAATTTTGTTATTATGATTCACTTGAGTGATAATCAACATTTTTATATTTAGATTATGACGTTAATGGGATGGTGATTTCTTTCTCCTTAGTAGATTTATGGTGAGCTTCCAAGAAATGATCCTTTTGGAGTTAGGCTTCTAAGAACTGATTAGGCCTAGAAATTTCATCAACTACTATGTATTAAGTTGTAGCAACTTTAAGTCCAACCTTTATCAATGTAACTATTAGAATTGATGGGCTTACCTAATTAGGAGGCAACATAATGTTGCCTTGTATGTCTCTACATCTCATTTATTCATCTTGTTGGAAAATGAAGGTGAATTCTTGATGCTAGTAGATCACTTTGACTTTATAGTAGTGTCATGGTGAGCTTCCATGAAATGGTCCTTTAGGAGTTAGGCTTCTAAGAGTTGATTAGGCCTAGACATTTAATCAACTACTATGTATTTAGTTGCAATAGGTTCAAGTCTAACCTTTATCAACATAACTATTAGCATTGATGGGCTTGCTTGATTATAAGGTAACAGAATGTTGCCTTGTTGGTTTCTACATCTTCTTTCTTCATCTTGTTGGAAAATGAAGGTAAATTCCTAAGGCTAGTAGATTACTTTGACCTGAGAGGACACATTATCATCATGTCTTATAGTTATATCATTTTCCCTTATAAAATTATTAATAGGTGAGGAATTAGCTTTGCAAGAAGTAGACATTTTAAGTTAATATGTGAAACTTAATAAAATATTAATATTTTTTAAAGGATAAGTCATGAAGCTTTTACTAGTGATCGTTAATAATGATAACTAGTCTAGAACACTAGCATCAGTCCTTGACAACAGTGCCAATGATGTAGCCTTTTACACCTAACCATACAAATCAAGAGTATTATGGGTGACCTTATCGTAATTTGTGGATTGAACTAATGGAATTTTTAGATCATTAAAAGTTGACCATAGGTTTTTATCTTCTCAACTATACTTGTGTTTGTTTTAGTTTGTATGATTAAGTATAGTTGAAGCATATGACCGTTAATGTTTCTTGGCCATTATTGACAATATTAAAATATAAATAATTATTCTAGTTAAACTAAGATGCAAAGAAGTAAATACTAAGCTAGCCTAAGTGATGAGCATACATTCTTGATTTTCTGTACACATCTTGAACTTATGTAATTGTTGCTAGGTTACAAAGTGTTTACTATTGGGCATGCCAAGTAAGAGCACTACCAAGATTACCATATGATACATATTTATGCTTAAAATTCTGATGAGCAGCGAGGTACCCCTACACTCAACCATACGAATATGAGTGTTTCACAAATGATCTGGTTGAATTCCAAGGACTAAGTGCTTATGCGCCCTTGTGGAACAAGGATGGGTTGATTGATCGTTGTCTTCCCAAACTTACTTGTATGTCATGATTGTATGGTTAAGTAAGCTTGAGGTATATCATTTTTATATATTTTAGGGAAAGAGAGAGATAACTAGGTGACTAATTTAACTTAACTACTCATTAACTAAGTTCTAACTAATCCTAACACCAGCATTCATTCCCACTTGTCGTACACATCCTGAACCAGTGCAACACTGCTGGGATTACCAAACGCTAATCGTTACTGGGGTACCAAGCATTACACGCATGCTCGAAGTGGTCATGCTTGTGTAATTTAATGATTTTCTTAATTGATCAAAATGAATTGTTGTGCTAATAACAGAAATGTAAAGTGCATAAAATAAAATAGAATAAAATAAATGCATAAGAAAATAAAATAAAAGAAATGCGTAAGAAAAAAAATCTCAAGTGTTGCAAGGATGAATCAAAGAGCTCATCTTTATTGCCGTACAGAAGGTGTGCTCAGGTACATAATGCTCGAATAAAGATCCATCCACACTTTCAAACAGACTGCAAGAGTTTCTCTACTTGATTGCGTAAAGACTTCCTCCAATTGTGCACCTGGGCACTGTATTTATAGGCTTGGGAGCAACTACTCTAATAATTAGAGTAACCGCTCTAATAATTAGAATAATTGCTAAAGCAACCAATAGAGTAACCACTCTAATAATTAGAATAATACTAGAGTAACCACTAGAGTAATTGCTAGAGTAACCACTATAATAATTAGAGTAACTGCTAGATTAACCGCTAGAGTAACTGCTCTAATAATTAGAATAACTGCTAGAGTAATCGCTCTCATCAATGGCTTACTTGTTCCACCATATTTAATGTACATTTAGAAAAAAATCTTGAACTAAGTGGATGGGAAAGTAAACATTAATCTTTAAATGTGAAAAGATAAAAAATATAGAAAGAAATTTAATTTAAGCCAAAGTGATGCAATGAAAGGAAACAATATTGATCATTATTATTATCATGGAAAGTGTCTAAGAATAATGTATTTAAATAAAGACTCTGTATAATTGCTTCAAACCATGTTGCGAGCATTCATTGACTATTATTTAAGATTACAAAATCAAATCATAAGAGGTTCTCTATAACTATAATAATGGATGTCATAAATGTGGTAGATGTCACACGTATATAGACATTTATCACTATTGCATCAATACAAATGTAGAAATGCATATGGACTATGTTGATGTAGAAAACCATAAACCGATCCATATCAGGTCAAATGGATGATTAGGATTGATGAATCGTGGTTTGCTAGGTGCTGATATCGGACCCTTGTTAACCAGGTGCTGATATCAGAGCCCTGTTATCTGATGAGTCCCGATATCAGACCCTTGTTATTGGACCCCCGATATTGGGGCTGCGTTAACTAGGCCACATATATGGGGCCCCATATACATGGCCGCGTTGAGGGGGCCTCGTATATGCAGCCGCGTTGATGCGGCCTTGTTGATGCATCCACCCATGCGTTGATGCGGCCCCGTTTGCGCAAAGTCTATTTTTAGCTATAAATAAGCATGCACCGATTGCACTTAGACATCTTTCTAGTAGTTGTAGCAAAGCCCTTGTAGTTTGTTTCGATAGGAGTTAGACTATTTTCCCAAGTGCATGCCCACAATGTGATGCTTGTAAGTGTACAACACCTTTATTCGAGTGTGACGTACTTGGACGCGCACATGACCAGAAATAAAGATCAAAATCACTTCATCATTGCAGCATTCACTTAGTTTTAATTGTTTAATTGTTATTTTTAATTATTATTATTATTTATTTATTTGTTAGTTAATATTTATTTACCATCATTTACTATTCCTGTTGTTAAATGCGGAATGAGTATGACTTAATCACGAGCATTTAAGTGTGACTACTTGGTAACCCAGTAGCATACTTAGGATCTTGTTGGCACATTTTGGCCATTTCATGGAATAGCAAAAGTAGAGATATTGGCAAAAGGAAATTTGTAAAACACTTTGTATATACTCTTCCTTAGAATCAGTAATAAAAACTACAAAAACAAGAACAGGTTATGAGCAATGGTTTTAGGGAAAAAAAAGTGGCAAGACAAGGCTGTTGCAACATGTTTACGGCTCAATGAAGTCAAATTTTGAGGTATCCATTTGGCTTTCAGTTTCCTAGACTTATACTATACAACAATTGCAATTTGATGTCCTCGCAAGCATAACCCAAGCAGAGAAGAAAGTCAAGAGTTTAGAGAAAGAAAGGTCCATGATTCCTTGGTAACAGTAAGAAATGTTTGATAGTGCTTGATGATGTATGGGACCTCACCCAGAAAGAAAGGAAGATTATCTAAATGTGTGGTATAAGATCAAGGGAGCCAGGTTCCCTGAAAATCCCTCTGGAAAAATACTGGTTTCTACAAGAGATGAATTAGTAGCTTCCCAGCTGCAAGCTCAAATTTACCAAATGCCTTTACTCTCAAATGAGGAAAGCCAATAGCTTTTCATGAAATAGGTTAAATGTGCTTAATATTCTGTGGATCATGCTTGTATTAAGAAGGTTTTAAAGCGATGTAGGGACTTGCCCTTGGCCATTGTTGTTATTGTGGGAATATTAAAGCATCAGCATCCTCGTGACTGGCCTCCTGTAGCCTCCTCAGGGATGGCTTCTACTTGTTTTTGATTCGGAGCTTTTCATGTTGCACCACCAAAAAAGGAAGAAGTAAAACTCAGTGCCACACCCCGACCCCCAGGTAATTTCGTTTTCCAAAAACCCTTGGTTAGGTGCTCGTACCAATCTCGCAGAAACAGATGTTTCAAACACATTCAAATTTGGTTAAAGTAGTGTGATATGGTATGTCTATTGAAGTGAAATTTAATGGAAACCAGCTCGTGGGGAACGCAGTTCATTAAAGCCTCAATCCCTGGGGGGCTAGTGTTCATCAGTTTCTATGAATGTGATGCTGGCAATACACGAGAAGAAGACGGTGGCGGTAGATCTATATCGGCTGCTAAGGCAATACATCATGCTTCACTACTCGAAGCAAGAAGCGGTGGAAGCTTAGGACGATTTGCAGGCTGTGAAGCAGATGCGTAGCAAGGTTGAGAAGGGAGCCTCCTCAGATTCGCCTATCACGCGCTCTGTGTCATGGAAATGTGGTTTCCGATTTCTACAAAGAAGGAGCACATCCGCACCTTGACATTCACATGGCACAACGCCTCGTAGCAGAACATTCATCTTGAGAAGGCCAAAATCATTTTTAACCTGGGGCACTCTTAGAAACGGCACTGGTATGCAAACCTGCGATGATGGCAATCGCTTTGTGGGCCAATTCAAGATAGGCAAACAATTGCAGTCTTCCAAGAATAATGCAAAGATCATCAACCAAATATATGACGATGATGATAGAAACCACTGAAATAGGAACAACCAACCGAATCAGTGCGGCCAACTAAATGGGAATAATAAAGGCAAAAACAGCATTGCAACTACGGTGACCATTTCATCGAAATAGTGGCTCCATGCCCATGATGATTCCTGCGGTTGCGGTTTCAGTAGAGCCATTGCCAGAGATAGAGATGGCACTTCACGGTCGCTGCCGATGATGACGATTACGATGGTGGTAGTTCATGGCCGTTACAACCCTTGAAAGATGGACACTACCGAATCTTTGATTGCAAAAGCATTGAAAAGGAATTTCTCAGTTTTACAAAAACATGTCTCTTTTGCACTGGACATGATGAAAATATTAACCAAGTGCCAAAGAGTCTAGTCAAGATCGAGCCTTGCACAGGATGACAAAGCCAGAGCATCTATCATCTCAAATTTAGCCAAAATTTGAACTTGTTATTACAAGTAGTTATTTTTGTTTTTTATGCATTTTTTGGAAGCCTATGGAATTCTTTTCTACTAATTTTTCAAATATATATATATATTATTACTATTTAAAAAAGGAAAATTTGTGCAACAATTGTTAAAGTCCCATGTGAATTGAACACTTGTCAATTATGATCATGGTGATTATAACCACTACAAAGGCCACTTGTCAACTACAACTTTTTTATCTCCATGGTGGCCACTTGGCAACTGAATGGGCCACTTGGCAACTCAATGAGACACTTGTCAATTGTAGCTTTTTTATCTCTATGGTGATTATAACCACCCAAAATAGTTACAACTTCCTAACTTGTTGGGCAAGTAAT
>MNCI01031167.1:184163-222286 GCA_015680685.1 Gnetum montanum
TTTAGCTAGTGGTTTAGATAGTATCATACTTGGCAAGTAATTTTAGGATTTTTAGATTGCTCTTATGTTTCTTGTTGCATAATATAAGATTTCTATTAAAATTTTGCCATAGAAGCGCTTGTGTTTAAAATCCTTAAGGGCATTTTAGTAGTAAATTTTACTATTTTGCAACATATAAGAACTGCTATTGAGATTTTTGTAAGAGAGCCTCTGCTTGTAGTCAAGCCGTTGAATGATTCAATAGTCAAGAGGGTTCAGAAACGTTTTGGTATTTTGATAGGACCAAAATAGCTTCTTTTATCTTTAAAGTGAAACTCGATGGTATTTCAATCAAAAATTGTCAAGTCTTTTGAAGGTTCTGTTGAATTTAATCGTTGACATCCATTATCTAGCCAAAATGGAGTCTCGTATGTGATAGTTTACGCAGCAATTTTTTGGTAGCATAGTAGGATTATCTTGAAGAAATTGCTTATTTGAGCCTTTGAAGTTTGAAAAATTTATAGTTATTGAATTTAGGATAGCTTTATTGCAAAGTGTTTACTCGTATCATTTTACCTTGTTTAAACATTTGAGATCTTTACACAAATCTGCTTTCTTGTTCTCTTCTTTCTATTTCTATTGAATCTCGCTCTATTTCTAGTTTTCTCATGGAACTATCTCTTTCTCTGGGAAAAATTAGAGGTAGATTCGCAGAGTTGTGCTCAAATGGTTTTGCAAAATCTTATTTGTTACAAGTAGGTATTATAAGGACCACATAGACTAGGCAATTGAACAAAATAGGATCTCTCAATAACTCACAGTATTGGGCAAAGTTGGCTGAATCTCTTTAAGATAAGTCATTTGTAATTTACACACAACCAATCATTTGATTTTTCACAACCGCACACCGCAACAGCACACACACATACTCACATTAGCTACTGAGTCTATTTGGAGGTATCTGGGCCTTGGTGTTGCCAAAGACTAGCAAGCACCTAAATCCTATTCGAGGATACTCGTTGGCGGTCGTGTCCCAAACTATCGCCACCAGATCTATGCTTGGTAATCCCAATAGTAGTTGTGCACGAGGTCCAAGATGTGTACAGATGATTAAGGAATGGATGCTCATCGCACTTAGGCTAGCTTAGACTCATTTCCTATTGCTTATTAGTTTAATCAAGATTATGTTCCATTTTCTCTAAGAGTAACACTAGTTTAAGATCACATCATACACCTCACTCTAGACTAAACTATACATGACAAAGAAAATACTAGTCTACGTGGGAAGACAACGAACTACGATCAACATGTAACTATCTAGATACGACAACTAGCCCGTCTACGAAGTTCGACCGGATCGTGCGTGAACATTCGTATTCGTATTCGTATGGGACCCCCAATATCGGGGCTGCGTTAACTAGGCCGCGTATACGGGGCCCCCTATACGCCGCAACGTTGACGCAACCCCATCGATGCATCCACCCATATGAATAAAAGCATTCATACACGATCCAGTTGAACTCCACAGATGGGCTAGTTACGGTATCTAGATAGTTACATGTTGATCACAGTTCACTGTCTTCCCACCTGGACTAGTATATCCTTTATCACATATGGTTTAGTCCAGAGTGAGGCATATGATGTGATCCTAAACTAGTGTTACTCCTAGAGATAATGGAACATAATCTTGATTAAACTAATAAGTAATAGGAAATGAGTTTAAGCTAGCCTGAGTGTGATGAGCATTCGTTCTTTAATCATCTGTACACATCTTGGACCTCGTGCACAACTACTACTAGGATTACCAAGCATAGATCCTAGGTACACTACTGGGTTACCAAGTAGTCACACTTAAATGCTCATGATTAAGTCGTACTCATTTCACATTTAACAACAGGAATAGTAAATGATGGTAAAGAAATATTAACTAAGAAAAAAATAAATAACAATAGCAATTAAATAATTAAAACTAAGTGAATGCTGTAATGATGAAGTAATCTCAATCTTTGTTTCTAGTCATGTGCACATCCAAGTACATCACACTCGAATAAAGGTGTCATACAATTACAAGAATCACACTGAGGGCATGTACTTGGGAAAATAGTCTAACTCCTATGGAAACAAACTGCAAGGGCTTCGCTACAACTACTAGAAAGATGCCTAAGTGCAGCGGGTGCACGCTTATTTATAGATAAAAATAGACTTTGCGTAAACAGGGCCACATCAACGCATGGGTGGATGCATCGATGGGGCTGCGTCAACATGGCCACGTATACGAGGCCCCGTATACGCAGCCTAGTTAACGCAACCCTGATATCGGGGATCCAATAACAGGGGTCCGATATTAAGACTCATCAGATAACAGGGCTCTGATATCAGCACCTGGTTAACAAGGGTCCAATATCAGCACCTAGCAAACCACAATTCATCAATGATGGATATATATCACATCCGAGGACTACCTAACACCATCCCAACCATCCATTTTGAACCAATGTGGATCATTTTATGGTTTTCCATGTCAACGGAGATGCAACAAAAAAGTCAAGAAATAGATTGTTCATTAATAAATATGCTAATAAGGTTCATTATAACATGACACAAAACTTATCTCTTTCTCTCTCTCTTTTAAATTTTTTCTTGAGCAAATGGAGATAGGTGCTAGTAACACAACCTCCTCATCATAGCAAGGTGGATGTGACCCACAAAAAAAAAGAGTGTCCCACCTAGTTACTTCATTACTACCATGTCCAAAGGTAGAGACAAGAACTGAACCCATAACCTGCTCACCAAGTAAGTGACTTAAACATTGTGCTACACCCCTAGGTGCTAAATGATACAAAATTAAAATTAAAATTGTAACTAAAATTTATAAGCAAAGTTAGTGGTATGCACAATGAAATAATACAAAATATAAACAAATATAAGTAAATAATGAGGGGTTAGATTAGTAGAAAGAGTTTTGGCATGAAAAATTTAAGTCTAGGCAATGTTGGTTATGGGAAAAACACAGCAAAATCATAAAAGAAATTCTAAAAAGGCAAAGTATTTCAAGCAACAATGAATCATTAAAAAGTAAAATTTATTTTTTAATAAAAGCTTTAAAAATATTGATATCTATATAAACAATGCACTTCAAAAAATTTTGATAAAAAATATGTGTTTAGTCTAGTGGTAAGACTCTTAATTTGGTACCTTCAAAATTGGGTTCTATTTCTTTTATATGATGCATAGTTATAAAGTTCTAATTTGACTATATATCTTAGAAGTAAATATTATTAAAACATAAAAAATTTTTAGGTTTTCAAGTATAACATACAAAAACTTTTAATAGGTTGTAATTCTAAAACTTAGTGCAATGCCTTGAGGGAAGGTCACATGCAAAAACTTTTAGCTATTAATCCTTAGAAAGTTCTTCCATCTAAATGTTAAATATTTTCACAACTCTAATAAGGTCATTGGTGGTTGTTAATAACAACTTTATATTTATTTCTTTACATGAAGATTATAGATTGCAAATGGTATTGTAAATCAAGAAAACCCACCACTTAGTCTTCATAGCATGGGATTGTGACTGGGTTTACTACTTTGTTAGAATAATTATGATCTAACTTGGTTAATGCAAAACTTCTCCATGTTACTTTAATTCTAATGTTTACACTTATATCAGGATGGGGAGATTGTGTGTTCAATTCGAACCTCTACTTGCCTTTGGGGCAGCACATCTTACTACTTTAGTGGAGTAGCCTTCTAGTAGAACACTCTTGTCTAGTGAATCACATGTATTGATAAGCCACCAAAAAAAAGTAGAATCACATATATTAAAAATTAAGTTGTAACATAGATGTAATGGCTACCTAGTGGTCACTATTTTGGGCTTTCTCATAGACAATGCATATGGTTGTAGTCTACCGGCCACTAACTCCCATGTATTAAAATGATTAAAATTATCACAATGTGTTGAAAATTAATTTATAACATAGATGCAACATCCAGGTAACGCTCACTATTTACATGTATTAAAATTTTTTAAAAAAAGAATAATCACATGTATTGAGAATTAAGTTGTCACATGGATGCAATGGCTACTTAATACTCACTATTTTGGGGGGTTTTGATACCCAATATAAGTGAAACATAAGTACATCTCAAGATTTATAGAAATTTATAACTTAATGCTATGACGTGGGGTTACTAGGCCAAGACCCTTGCCATTAGAGTAACACCTCATTTTTAAAGCTCACTACTTTGAGCTATCTAATCAACCATGCATATGTTTGCAATCTTTCATATAACAGTAATGAGTGGCAAGGTACTCCTACACTCAACCATACAAATACGAGTGTTACACGCGTGATCCGATCGAACTCTGTAGACAAACTAGTTGTGGCATCTAGATAGTTAGCCTTAGGTCATAGTTCGCTGTCTTCCAACCTGGACTAGTATTAGCTTTGTCATGTATGGTTTAGTCCAGAGTGAGGTGTATGATGTGTTTCTAACCTAATGCTACTCCTAAAGACAATGGAAGATAATATTAACTAAGCTAAGAGAGAAGGGTGAGAGAAAATCTAAACTAGCCTAAGTGCGATGAGCATCCATTCCTTCATTATCCGTACACATCTTGGACTTTGTGCATGACTACTACTAGGATTACGAAGCACAGATCCTAGGTATGCTACCGGGTTACCAAGTAGTCACACTTAAATGCTCATAATCAAGTCGTACCCATCCCGTGTTTTAACATGAGATAAGGGTGAGAAGATATTAACTAGGAAATCAGTAAATAAAAATTAACTAATTAATAAACAAAGAGAATGCTACAATGACAAAGTAATCTCGATCTTTATTGCTGGTCATGTGCATGTCCAAGTACATCACACTCGAATAAAGGATGTCGTACAATTACATTCACCACACTGCAGGCATACACTGGGAAATAATTCTATCTCTGGAGGGATAAAACTGCCAGAGCTTCGCTACAGTCTAAACTAAAAATTGAGAAACAAGGGAGAGTTGCCTCTTATTTATAGAACTGGCAGTGGGCTACGATATCGCGTACGTGATATCGCGTACACGATATCTCGGCTGATGTGATATCATGGCTACGATATTGCGTATGCAACATCGCGATCCATGGGATATCATGGCTATGATATCACGGAAGTGATATCATAGCCAACAAATTCATGACTCATCATACCCTCACAACTGAATGAAAACTCGTCCTCGAGTTATAGAGAGAACAAGCTCCATTGATTACATAGTGGATAGGTATGGGATTATTGACTGACTAGAATGGATTCATGCCGTAGTGTGGAGTCAGAACAAAATTAAGACACAACACAAAAGAAAATCCTATGATTACAAAATGGTGGAACTCATGTAGTTCCTGGTGGTGGTGGCTCCTCCATTGGTGTCTTTTCTTTTCTTGCGCTCCAAGTCTTGGGATTTGATGGCATTGAAGTATGGCCTAGAGTTTCTCCTCTTGTAAGGCCTTGAGTGCCTTGGCGCACATGTAAGTTTGTGCTTGTGCCATAGAGGCATCCTAATGAGCCTTCTCTTTTTCTTTCACCACCCTTTTATTCTCTGTCAATAGTTTATTAAGTTGCTTGGTTTTAAAAGTGTCCAGCTGGTTCCAAGCAACTTTTGGCCCTGTATTCGGAAGGTTTAATACTTCCAAAATGGCTTCAACAAAGAATTCAACAGTCACACCACAATTGTTAACTGTGGTGCCTTCTTCTTTATTGTGCCAAAATTGGTACATTTCCCCTAAGTACCAAGCACTACTTTCAAAGAGGGTAGGCCATAATGGGGATCCTTTGAGGTGATCCCTAACGGCCTTCAGAGCAAATTCTGCGAAAGGTCCAAAGTTTAATTCCATGATCACTATAGTGAATAAGGACCTTTCATGGATGGTCTGAACACAATCCAAGGTCAGCGTGAGATATCATCCCTATTCAAACACTGCAGTAGCTCCTCCTTTCACCTGCCTTGATTGTACAGTAGCAAGGTCTTTTTGATTGATGCTAAATGATTGTTCCTCCTTCTCTACATGTTATTCAACAAGAACTTGTCCTTCACCTCTCCTAGGCTATTTGATCACACCTTGAGCAGGACCTTCCTGTTGTCTGCATTTTGGGGCCATCTGCAATCACACAGGACCAATCGTTAGTAAGGTTGTTACCAAAGTTAGGTTATACCTTACTGCTTGCCTTAATAAATTTACTTTATTTTTGTGTGATGTTAATTATTGGAAGAACATGTCCCCGAAAGATTATAATGTTGAGTCCTCTTTGCTTAGGTGGTTTTCAAATTTAATTCTTTAGTATAGCTAAGGGGATGAAATTTTTTTTAACACATTCTATTCTTAATTTTACAACTAATTACCCTTAAAGATGTCCTTTGGGCGATGATGAATTTAAAAAAAATTTGAAAAATTTATGCGCTATTCGGTGTGTGCCCCTCCCCCATGACTAAGCTGAACACTCTGGGTTCAAGTAGGTTCAAATGGAATGAAAATCGGAGTACTAGTGAGCAAGTTATGGATATGAAAGTAAGGGACGCACAATTGCGAGTCGTAGAGAGGAATTTGAAAAACTTCCCCTGCATGAACAGTTGCAAATGATGTTGATTAGCATAGGGGGGTCACGTATATATATTTTCATCCAAGTTAGGGCACTTAGAGAATGTACCGAATTTTTAATATTTCTTTTGAAATTAAATGATGTAAACTAAGGACATCTAGATGATTGTTAAAGGGTTCTAGGGTAATTTAACTAGTTCTGAAGGCACGAAAATTATGATGGTGTGGTATTTATCAATAAGGACCTTAGATGGGAGAAAAAGGCTATGTGATGGTTCATAGGAACGTTGATTCAGAGGGATAATGATAATAGGGAAAGAATGTTATGAAAAATAGGCTGAGGGTAAAACATGGTATGTGTGAGCTATATCATAAGTGAAGATTACAAAAGATTACACAAGTGGGTCCTCCCCAAAGTAGGTTCCAACCTATAATGCCCTTGTGTAACCACACTTAAAGTGTCTGTGGGAACTAGAAGGGTTAAACATAATCCGCACTAACTCCACAAAACACACACATGTAAATATCACTGGAATGAGGTAACAATTCTATGCTACACGAGACACGAGCCACAATTACACGAACAGTGAGATGAGATGAAGTATAGAAGGGATCGTAGAGATTGGGACATGAGGTAACTGATCCAGGCCATAGTGAATCATGCGTGAAAAGCATGATTAAGGTGTCATTAACTCGTCGTTCCAAGATTAGGATCAAGTCCATCCTTCTAATCAATGACATCACATTGTTTCATCCCATGATGAACAACTATGAGAGTACCATAACAACAAGGCATATGATCACTTGGCGTTTTGTTCAAGGAAGGAGTGATTTTGGTTTTGTGGCACTTTTTTTTTCTTTTTCTCTTTCTCTTTTTTTTTTTGAATACTGAATCCAGAGAAGCCACCAACCTTTAGGCATGGGTTCATGTCTTTATAGTGGGACCCCCTAGAACAACATTGGATTTTTGAGTGCCCTTTTGATTACTCTTACTCCCATTTTTCATTAGATCTACAAGGATCTTAGTATGACCACATTGCATGATAACTCCCACAGACGTCAGCAAAGAGAATCCACAAGTCCCCTTGATGTCACATCCTAATCATTCCCTCTTGGTCCATCCTTCTTCATTTTGGATACAATGAACACAAAATTAGTTTTAAGTTCTAAGAATGTCAAGAATATCATTGTACCCTCGATAGAACCTCTTATTTGTAGAATGGATGAGTGGGTGTAATGGGCTCACTATCCAAATAATTGATCGATTGAGACTTAATAACATAGAACACACCTCAACCAACGATCCACATGAGTGTTTTATTCATAGATGAGATTACTTACAAAAACATAAAAAGATAAAAAGATAAAACAAGAAATTTGAAAAATTGAAAAACTGAAAAACAAAAAGTTGTAAAATCAAAGAAAATAAATAAAAAATGGTTATTAATCCTGCTTGTTATTAGAATGGGGGATATCCCTCATAGCTAAATGGTTGAGGACAACCAGGATTAATAAGCGACGACTGGGATCCTTGCATGTTGAAAATATTGGAACTTGGCCATATTTACCCGATCGGGTTTCACACACTTGATTATAATGAGCATAGTGGGGAAATTTATACGATGTAGTTCCCGGATAACGAGTTGACCCACTATGATATTTGAGACTGTTAGATGGTATGCAAGGATTAGGTTGTCGCTCTCCATGGTTGTGTTCATTGGGCTGGATTATTGTTGGAGTATGAGTTGGTGGCCCTGATGGAGTTACATGAGGCGTTGGGTTTAAAGATAAGGGTGCACCACAGTGTTGGACTTGTGCTATGTTGGAGGATTCAGTGGCCTCAGAATTTTGTTTTCCCTTCTTATGGCCATGTTTAAAGAAAGGACACTTTTGATGTTGAGAAGGCTTTTCACTACTGTTGGTAGAAGTAGCACAAGTAACGTTTGTGGGTTGTTGCGGTGGTGCAGACACCTTAGGAATAGTTGGTGATGATGTAGAAGGAGGGAAAGGATGAGAATGTTGAAAGTTAGGAGGCGTATAAGATACACAAGGTGGTGGTTTTGTTGGAGGCATGGGTTGATAGTATTGAGGAGAATGGTACTGTGGTGAGATAGAGTGCATTGGACCAGTTGGAGAAACAGGATGTTGAACAAGATAAGCATTTGGATTCGAATGATATGAAGGGTGTCTCCAGTCTAGTGGTGGTCTCCCCCATGACTAGGATTGTTGCCACTATGACCGAACACAGTATCTCTATACGAACTCTGGATGTAACGTTCTTCCCCAATGCTCATGTAAATGTAACAATATTGGGCATTAGCCCTTGGGGTGATCGTACAGGCATATGTTGCATTCATACGTATGATTAGTAGTTGAGCCCTTATTTTCCTTATCCCTTCTTGCTAATTGTCTACTATTTTGTCCTGCTTCTTGGGTTGTCAAAACTCTATCTCCAATAATGTTGACAAATTCTCCACACTTTTGATACATCCATTCCAACATGTTATTTACCTTTGCCTCGACCTCTTCTAATGATTTTTGTATTGGAAAAGATGATGTTTCCACCTTGTGATTGGTTTATTTCTCCTTTTTATGATCATGGACCTTTGTTAAGTTGAGATTTTTGTCCCATTGATTTTTTTCAACACTCTCCCATCTAGCCAATTCTCCTTTTTCTTTTACTACCCACTTAATAAGCTCTTGGACTTGATGGGTTTGTAGTTCGTATAGTTGACCTTGGGCATACATCCCTCAGGTCTCTCTTATTACATCATGAAGCCCATCAATAATATGGTATGTTAGCCTTTCCTCGAAGAACTCATGGCCTAGACAGTTGTTTAATAGTGCATAATATCTTTCTAAGGCCATGTCCAAGGGTTCATGTTGTGCTTGTTTCCATCCTTGGATTTGTTTCCTCAAGGCTAACACTCTTGCGTAGGTTCGATATTTTTCATTAAAGACTTCTACCATTGTTGACCAACGTCGTATTGAATTTGGTTTTAACGATCTATACCATATTTTTCTTGACCAACGAGTGTTATGGGAAAGAGCTTAAGTTTTTGCCACCTGTTATCAATGTTATTCCATGTGCAAGCATCGTAGAAGGCTTGTAAATGTAGATACGGATCTAAGTCATAGCCTCCTAAAAAATTGGGAAAGTTATTTAAATTGAGCCTAGGTAGACAACTCTCTTTACGATGCCTACGGGAGATTCGAACAGCCTCTTGTATTTTTGTTAAGCTTATAGTGGCCAGTGGGGGTTCATCGTCATCTTGTAAGTTATGCTTTCCTGCCTTGTGATGACGTTGTTTTTGTTCATGTTTATAAGAAACCCCCACTTTAGGTTGTGTACTCTAATCTTCATTGTCATATAGTTCATTGGTTCTCCAATGAACTTCCTCACTAAGCATGGCATTATCGTGACCTTGTAGGAGAGCCATGGTTGTGAAGTTGTGTGTGAATTTATATGTGACTTTTAATAATTATTTCTTTCTAAAAGATATATCGTTAAGTCCTTTATAGCAACCTTGTATGATATAACTAATCTAGATAACTAGCACCGTCCCTGGCAACAGTGCCAATGATGAGTGGCGAGGTACCCCTACACTCAACCATACGAATACGAGCGTTACACATGCAATCTGGGTGAACTCCATAGAAGGACTAGTTGTGGCATCTAGACAATTAGCCTTAGGTCACAGTTCGTTGACTTCCCACCTGGACTAGTATTAGCTTTGTCACATATGGTTTATTCCAGAGTGAGGTGTATGATGTTTTTCTAACCTAATGCTACTCCTGAAGGCAATGGAAGATAATATTAACTAAGCTGAGAGAGAAGGGTGAGAGAAAATCTAAACTAGCCTAAGTGTGATGAGCATCCATTCCTTGATTATCCATACACATCTTGGACTTCATGCACGACTACCGCTGGGATTACCAAGCACAGATCTTAGGTACGCTACTGGGTTACCAAGTAGTCACACTTAAATGCTCATAATCAAGTCGTACTCATTCCACGTTTTAACATGAGATAAGGATGAGAAGATATTAACTAGCAAAGCAATAAATAATAATTAAATAATTAATAAACAAAGTGAATGCTGCAATGATGAAGTAATCTCGATCTTTATTGTTGGTCATGTGTGTGTTCAAGTATGTCACACTCGAATAAAGGATGTTGTACAATTACATTCATCACACTACGGGCATACACTGGGAAATAATTCTATCTCTGGAGGGATAAAACTGCCAGAGCTTTGCTACAATCTAAACTAAAAACTGAGAAACAAGGGAGAGTTGCCTCTTATTTATAGAACTGGCGGTGGGCTGTGATATCATGTACGCGATATCACGATGAGCATGTGATATCGCGTACGTGATATCACATACGTGATATCGTGTACACGATATCATGGCTGATGTAATATCACGACTACGATATCACGTACGTGATATCGCAGCCCATGCGATATCACAGTTGTGATATCATGGTAGTGATATCACAGTTAGCAAATTCATAACTCATCAAATGGTTAAGAATATGATTCATCTTATGTTATTTGTGCCTTTGCACCGTTTCAAATTTACCATGTGCAATTTTCTATTATTATTTTTGAAGAAATTGTACACCTCACAAAATGCCTGTACTTGTAACGGTATTCAAAATATAAACAAACTTTACAATGCACTATGTAATCACAAGAAGCCTCATCTACTTCTATCTATAGCAACCGAAAATTTCAGTGGTTGGAAAACACTTAGAGGTCATCAGTCGTGACAGTCTTAACCCCGGATCCGCGCGAGGGCCATGCTAGATTAAAAGGAAACG
Source organism: Gnetum montanum (assembly GCA_015680685.1). NCBI lineage: Eukaryota > Viridiplantae > Streptophyta > Gnetopsida > Gnetales > Gnetaceae > Gnetum > Gnetum montanum. The sequence continues at coordinate 195,554 of MNCI01031167.1, forward strand.
GGGTGCCCTGAACAGTCTGGTCGATCAGACAGAGACTTAATCAATGTTACTATAACCTTTTGCAAATGTTTGGTATGAAAAATGGTACTTATAACATAGAATAACAATTGTTAAATGCGAGGAAGCGAAAACAATGTAGAATGCAATGATAAACAAGAAAATAAAGCAAAAGTTAGGAAGTGCACCGCTTCAAGTTTATGACTTTACTTTGCCAAAGTGGATACAATTGGTTGTGCAACACTGGGAAGCACAGAGATCCCAAAAGTAACTAGGACATTCAAAGCAAGCCAACAATGCCTGGGCTATTACAAAGCCAACTTGCCAACCCTGTTAATCAAAATGCTAACTGAAAAAAGGGAGTTTGTTTTGCCAACCACTAAATGAATTTGCTAAGTGCTCAAGTTTGCCAAGCTTGTTTGCACAGAGTTTTAACAATTAGACAAATGCTTAATTTTCCAACCCTTTGAGCATTGCTTGTTGGTGTATTTATAGGGCCATGGAGACATGTGAAGTAAGGCTTGGATGACACGTGTCCTATGTCCTGAACCTGCAAGATGTTGACGTGTCTATCCTACATGGGCATGCAAAGCTGATTGATGAGCTTGTTAGGCTGTAATTACGCTGTTAGAACTAGAGATGCGCGCCAGTGATGCAAACAAGGAGGGAGGCGCATTGATGTAGCATAGCTACCTGCTATGCTATGCTATGCTTTGAGGTGTAGCATGTTGGCGTAGCTTAGCAAATTGCTACGTTGTGCTACCTACTACACTACTCTATGCTTTGGAGTGTATCATGTTGGCATAGCATAGAAGATTGCCATGCTATGCTGCCTCCTACATTGTACTATGCTTTGGAGTGTAGCATGTTGGCGTAGCATAGCATCTCTTCTACGCTGTGCTATGCTATGTAGTGTAGCATAGCATAGCCAACAGTTTGAAGGAGAAAGTTGCGTTGGAACATTTTGCACATGTTGGAAGCTTCTGAACTATTCTGACTAGTTCCATATGTTTGCTATGCTATGCTACACTACGTAGCGTAGCATAGTGTAGCAGCCGACCTTAGCTGCAAAAATGCTAACAATTTGCAACTGTTGTTCCTTGCCATGTGAAGCCTTTGAACTTGCTAATCCTACCTCCTGAGATGACTTTGCCTTTCTTGCATCATCGCTACACTATGCTACGCTGTGTAGTGTAGCATAGTGTAGCAACTGACATAGCCTGCATCGTTTGCTACCGTATCCACTGAGTTTGCCGAAAGACTTGAAGTTCGAATGAAGCAAATGGCTTTGGAAGATCGAGGGTGCCTGCTAAGTGTATTTGAAATCACCAAGCAAGCTGGGCCTTTCTATCTTACTTTTGCTACGCTGCGCAGTGTAGCATAGCATAGCACTTCATCCCGCAACTATCTTTTGAGGCTTGCTACACTACATAGCGTAGCGTAGTGTAGCAAACATTTTGACTTAGAAAACTTGTCGAACTATTTGTGTAGCCTAAGCACCTTTGACAACCCCATGCATTGCTCCTGAGTAGATTCTCTGCTAGATGAACTACCCGGGTGGGCAGGTTGGAGAGTCCATTAAGCCTATCAACACCGAGAGTAGAAAATTTGCCGAACTAGACAGTCTAAACTCAGAGCATCCATTTTCTACCAAACTACCATGATGTTGCCTAAATTCTAAAGACCCAGTGAAGTAAGAATGCCATTGAAAATTTAGGGTGTTTCATTGGCCCCTCTTTGTCAATGCCTAGAGGATGGACCCAAGAGATGTCGAAAAAGAATAAGAAACACCACGAGAGACAAAAATGCTAACATCGCTCTTCACTGATTGCCAAGATGTTGCTTAGCTATGCTTGAGAGTGTTGCATTGGTTATGTGGGGAAAAGAAAGGAGTTACACGGAGAGGGAAGGAGGTTCGAGAGACAGGTAAAGATGAAACTTAGCAGAATCCCTCGTTGGAGTGCTTGTGAGGGAGTTTTTTGCATGCTCATCTTTGCTTTCGCTGACCTTCGACCCTTTGTTGAAATTTTTAGAGAGGGTATTTGCAAAACAGCTTATGTGCCATTTGTTTTAGGCACGCTTTTTTTTTTGCACATGAGCTTTACTCTCTTACGCTTTTGCTTTTCACTATTTTTCCTTTTACTTCCGCTAACAACCTTGTGTGTGCAAGATAGGTGTTTCTTTCCTAGGATGAGTTGTGTTATATCCATGTGGGGCTTTAACCTACCTACAGATGCTTCCCATGTAGCGAGCTATGTTACGCGCATCATGGACTTTGCGGTTGGGCAAATGGGAGGGCTTGACAAGCGTCAGGAAAAGTTGATAAAATAGGCAAGAGCGGAAAATTGTAGATGCAAGTACTAAGGTAAAGAAATGTAAGGGGGGAGGACAGGATGTGTGCTCCTAAGCAGCCAAACTAGTTAGGGTGACCACCTTAGAATGATGTACCGTCCTACCACTATGGCGAAGTGCACCTCCAACAGACATCCCTCCGATACACATCCTGCAAACATAATAGAAAGAAGACCAGGAGAAACAACCATGATGCAAAATGAAGATAAAATTCCTACTTGCTATGGATGTTTTTGAAGCTCTGGACATCATTACTGGTGTGCTATGTCTAAACCAGAAAGGCCAGCAGTCGCCTTGGAGACATCAGTGTGGAAGAGCTAGCATTAAAGGTGTTAGGAGTCGTTGTGAATGCAGATGCTCAGGAATCCCTGCTGAAGGTAAGCATTCTCAATTCAGCTATGGGGTTGGCTACCTGACAGCTAAACATATTTTGAGCTCGAATGCTGGTAGGGGCTGCAGGTTAAGAATATTGTGGCTGGGCCACAATACTGCTAGAACTCTAGCAGCAGGTGCTAACCAGGGAAGCTACTACCAGGGTGTTGAGTTGTGGCGGCAATAGGTCTGAAGGGTCAGCAAGATGTCATAAGACATCTCCGGAAGATCAGCAAGATGCCAAGAGTGGCGGCATTGCATATGTCCCAAAGAGTGTTATCTTAGCATCGTGAACTGCATTCTAGAATTGCAACATCCCATCCCATGTCGGCACTATGCATGCTTGCTTGCTTGATGAGTCATGATCCATGTAGGAGACATGCCACAAACCCAGTTTAAGATCCTGGTAGACCATGCTGTGCTGGATTAAGGTCCCAGCAGACTGTTATGCTAGCTTAAAGTCCTAGTATACTTCTGTGCTAGTTTATTGTCATGATGGACGATGGATGTACTGGTTTAAGGTCCCAGCAGACTACTGTGCTAGTTTAAAGTCCTAGCAGACTACTGTGCTTATTTATCATCGTAGCGGACGATGGATAGGCCAATTTAACATCGTAGCAGATGATGTGCTAAGTTAAGGTTCTAGTAGACTATGCTTTGCTATTTTTATGTCATGGCAGATAACCTATGCCAGTTTATAGTCATAGCGGACTTTTGTGCTAGTTTCACGTCATAGTGAACGTGCTGTGCCAATTTAGCATCGTAGCCGATGAGTTGTGCCAGTTTAGCATCATAGCAGACGAGTTGTGCCAGTTTAGCATCATAGCGGACGAGCTGTGCCAATTTACCATTATTGTAGGTGAGCTATGCCAATTTAGCATCATAGCAAATGAGTTGTGCCAGTTTAGTGTCATAGCGGACGAGTTGTGCTAATTTAGCATCATAGCGGATGATTGCGTACCTTTGCCAGTTTTACGTCTTAGCAGAAATTTTGCTTACCTGCCTCATGCATCAGATGTAGTACAGCTTGAGGTACAAGTGGTTCATCAGATTTGCAAACTCATTGTAGTCCATTTCTACCAATTTGAAGGCCCCGTTCCTAAAGGCTTTTTTGACCATGTATGGACCTTCCTAGTTTGCTAAGAATTTGTTCATATGCTCATGGACAACCTTGAGAATGAGGTCTCCCTTATGTATTGGCCATTGATGTAGATTTGCATGATGTTTTTGCCACTGCTTGTTTTGATAGTGCTCTATGTGACCCAGTGTTTGTGCACGCTTCTCCTCTATTGAGTCGAGGTCGATGATTCTCGACTCGTTGTTCTGGGCTTCGCTCACGACATTTGATAGGACCATCCAAAGTGATGGTACCTGCAACTCAAGAGGTAACACTGCTTCATATCCATAAATAAGACTATAAGGTGCCTTACCTGTTGCTATCTTGCACGTTGTCCTGTAAGCCCAGAGCACATAGAGGATTTGCTCATGCCATCGCCTCTTGCTGTTGTTAAGAATTTTCTTCAAAAAATTGATGATGGACTTTTTTATTACTTCTGCTTGCCTATTCGCCTATGGGTAATATGGTGAAGAGAATGATTTCCTGATGCCAAGATTACTGTAGAAGTTTTTGGTTTCCGCGCTATTGAACTGTGGCCCGTTATCGGTCACAATAGTCATAGGAAGCCCAAACCTTGTCACGATGTTGCCCAAGATGAAATGGAAAACCTGCTAAGATGTTGTCTTCATCAAGGGAATGACCTCTACACACTTAGTAAAATACTCAGTGGCAGTGATGATGAAGCTATGCCCTACGGAAGACTTAGGCATGATAGGTCCTATGAGGTCTAGTCCCCATCGCCGAAAAGGCCACGTGATTTGTGTAGGATGCAGTTTTGTAGGTGAAATGTGTATGAGATTTGCGTATCGTTGGCACGTATCACACGTCTTGACTTTGGTCAACCAATCATGCTCCATGTGAGGCCAATAGTACCCTAGACATCTGATTTTTGCAGCCATAGCCCTAGGTGCTATATGTCCACCGCACACTCTCTCATGTACTTCATTAATCACCTTCTGCGCTTGCTTCTTGTTTACGCATGCTAGTAGTATCTCGTCATAGGAGCGTCTACACAAGGTGTTGTCTCCCATGAGCACATATTACCGAGCACACTTATGGATTACATCTCTCTAGGAAGATGTCAATCTTATCAGAGGATCGCCATGTTACAGGTAGGCTTTAATGTTGGAGTACCACTTCTGGGTATTCGCAACGTTAACAGAGGCTACATGTCCCACCCTAGTGATAGTCTCTGTACACTCAGTAATTGAAGCTGGCAAAATTGCAAACAGGTGCAATGGAACATTTAGTGCTAGGGTGGCCAGGGCGTCTACTATGGTGTTTTAGTTTTCTGGCACGTGTTGAACATCCGTAGTTGCAAACTATTTGAGCAAGGTTTTTGCTAGGTCGCAGTAAGGTTGCAGGTGTGTAGCCTTGTAGACGTAGACCTCAGTGATTTGATTCACAACTAGTTTTGAATCTCCGTGGATCACTAAGTGTTGTATGTGTAATGCTTGGGCTGCTAAGAGTCCTATGAGTAACCCCTTGTACTTTTCCATATTTTTTGTACAAGGGAACACAAAATAATAAGCTGTGGGTTGCATTTCCCCAGAGGGGAACGTAATGACAGCAATAGCACTGCCCCCTCGTGCGATCGAGGCATCATCGAAGTGTAAAGTAGCCTCGAGATTTGGCGGGACAGTGTTGACAGTGCTAACATGCTCATCTGGGAATTCGAGGTCTATGATCACCTGGTCATCGATGGGTGAGGTCGTGAGTTGCGTTGCTATGGCTTCACCCTTCGTTGACAATTGGCTCACATAATGCAAATCAAATTCTGCTGTTATTACTTTCCATCGGGCTATCCTACTGCTTTTGTACAGATTATTTGTGATAGCCTGGAGTATGTTGCTCATGCAAATAATGTTAACTTTTCTACGAATAGGTAGTGTCTCCATTTTTTCAATGCAAACACCAAGGCAAGATAGTTTCTCTCCACCTCGTGATATTTCGCCTTGTACACTATCAATGCATGACTTAGGTAGTACACTAGTATCTCAGATCCGTCATCCCGTTTCTGACATAACAGTGCTGTGATAAATGTGTCTGAGGTGGTAAGGTAGACGAAGAAAGGCTTGTTCCTCTGTGGTGGGTAAACAGTTGGGAGGTGCAAAAGCTCTTCCTTCACATTATCAAAGGCTTATTGGCATTGCATCGTCCATTCAAAGTTAACCCCTTTCTTTAGAAGATGTTGCATAGGGTGTAACTTATTAGTCAACTTTGCGATAAACCTTCTGATGAACTGTAATCTACTTTGCAATCCACACAATTCTTTAAGGTTTGTAGGAGGTGCCAGGTTGACAATGGCCTTAACCTTGTCAGGGTCCACCCGTATTCCAGCCTCCGATACCACAAACCCTAACATGCGCGCGGTTCTTACCCCGAAGACACACTTTTTAGGATTGAGACGTAAATCATGCATTTGGCAAGTTATGAGGAATACACCTAGATCGCAGGGATGATCAGCGGCTTCTTTAGATTTAACCGTTATATCATCAATGTAGTCGTTTAACGTTTCTAAGATGTAGATCATGGCTCGCTGGTACGTCACTCTGGCATTTTTGAGCCCAAAAGGCATCATAGTATAACAAAAGGTACCCCATGGGGTCATGAAGGTTGTTGTTAACTGATGCTCTGGGTTAATGTGAATTTGATTGTAACCGGAGAAACCATCCATAAAGGATAACAGAGTATGACCAGCCGTAGTGTCAATAAGTTGGTCTATATTCAGCAATGGGAAATTGTCTTTGATCGTTGCTTTGTTTAGATCCTGGAAGTCTATACAGATTCGTATTTCTCCGATTTTCTTAGAAACTACAACGATGTTAGACATCCATTCTGAGTAATCAACTGCTCGAATGAAACCAGCCTAGTATAGCTTGGTGATTTCACCCCGTATGGCTAGTGCGATCTCTGGTCTAATCTTGCGAGCTTTCTGTTTAACTACCTTCATGCACAGGTCTAGGACAATGTTGTGTTGTATCAACCTCAGATCTAAACCTAGCATGTCGTTGTATGACCATGCAAAGACCTCGATATTATCTTGCAAAATTTTTGCTACATCTTTATGTGTCTGCGAATCTAGGAGGGAACTAAGCTTCAATGTTTTCACCTCCCCCTTTGGATGTGGTCACAGGCTTTTCGATGAGAGGGTCCTCAGTTACATCCCCAGCCTCTAAATCTAGGTCTTAGATCAGATGTTTTGGCTAGTCTGAGGATGCTTCTAAGGATGCTATGGTGTTAACTGTGTGTGATCCCCAGTCTATTAGCTCTAGGTTTAGTTGTCTTGCGAGTTTGCCATATGAACCTGCTAAAGCTAAAGGTGAAGAGAGATTGTGGTGCATTTCCATTTTTGTTCAACCTGCCAAGATGAGATGAAAGTCTAGTCAAGGATTACCTACTTGTAGCAACTATGCATAGTGAAGTTTGCAAAGTAGCAATAAGATGAAAGTATGGTATGAAAGTATGAAATGAAGCTTTAGAATTTACCAATTTAAGGTCATGGCGGACCGCCAGGACATAAAAATGCAAAATTACTCACATAAAGGACAGAAAACTACTACTGTAAAAATGAAAAACCGCTGATGTAAAAGATGCGAAACTACTAGTTTAATGTCATTGCGGACTACCAACATGTAAAAGATCGAAATTGCTAGTTTAAGGTCTTTTCGGACCGCCAGAATGCAAAAGTGTTAAATTGCTAGTTTAAGGTCTTTGCGGACCGTTAACGAGATTTTTGTTTTATGAAAATGCAAATATGAAAATACAAAGCTATTAGTTTAAGATCTTTTCGAATCACCAACTAGACGTGAAAATGCAAAGATGTGAAAATGCAAAGCTATTAGTTTAAGGTCTTTTCAGACCGCCAACTAGACGTAAAAATGCGAAGATGTGAAAATGTGAAGCTATTAGTTTAAGGTCTTTTTAGACCATGACTAGTTTTAGGCCATTTCGGGCCCACGCTAGTTTTAGGCCATTTTGGGCCGCCTGACATGACGTGAACAGCAGAAATCTTACCAGTTTTAGGCCTTAGCAGGTCATACATAGTTTTAGGCCATTTTGGGCCATGGCTAGTTTTAGGCCATTTTAGGCCCCTGCTAGTTTTAGGCCATTTCAGGCCTGCGCTAGTTTTAGGCCATTTCAGGCCATACATAGTTTTAGGCCATTTCGGGCCATCACTATTTTTAGGCCATTTCGGGCCATTGCTAGTTTTAGGCCATTTCAGGCCATTGCTTGGGTAATGTAGTTTTAGGCTATTTCGGGCCATAGCTAGTTTTAGGCCATTTCGGGCCCATGCTAGTTTTAGGCCATTTCAAGCTGCCTAATGTGACATGAACAGCAGAAATCTTACCAGTTTTAGGCCTTAGTGGGCCGTACATAGTTTTAGGCCATTTCGGGCCATCGCTAGTTTTAGGCTATTTCAGGCCATCAGATAGTAGCGTAGGTTTAGGCCATTTCAGGCCATTGCTAGTTTTAGGCCATTTCAAGCCCCTGCTAGTTTTAGGCCATTTCTGGCCTATCCTAGTTTTAGGCCATTTCAGGCTGCCTGACGTAACGTAGATAGCAAAATTTTTTCCAGTTTTAGGCCTTACCAGGACGTACATAGTTTTAGGCCATTTCGGGCCATTGCTAGTTTTAGGCCATTTTAGGCCATCAGATAGTAGCGTAGTTTTAGGCCATTTTGAGCCATCGCTAGTTTTAGGCCATTTCGGGCCATTACTAGTTTTAGGCCATTTCGGGCCATCACTAGTTTTAGGCCATTTTGGACCATTGCTAGTAATGCAATGATACGCTAACGATTTAAAGAGCGGCCAATTAATACCTAGCATAGAAGGGTGGATGCAGAACAAGGGTGGATGCAAAACAAAAAGGTGGTAAATGTATAAAGGATGCTAGCTGAGCAAGAAGCAGTGGGGTTGCTACGCTATGCGTAACTGCTTCTTAACCCACCGTGGGTTGGGCGATGCGTAAGGTTGAGACACTTTGCTATGACCTTCACCCATATCGTTGTCCTCCGCTTGGAAGGGCAACTCTGCCCATGCATTTTCATGTTCTAGACCGAAAGTTTGGGTCGGTCCTTTTGTCAAATAGTTAGTGTTTGCTAAGACAGATGCCTCATTCTCAGAAGTTATTACTTCTGAGCCTTATTCCATATCCACGTTATGGATGGCTTGTGTTACCACCTCGTCACCATGGATGACCACCTCCCTACCTATGTAGGGAAAATGGATTTCCTGGTGTATGGGTGAAGAGACAGCCCAAAGTTGTGCTAACCATGACCTCCCCAAGATCAGGTTAAACTCAAGCATCTCTTCAACAATGATGAACGTTGCATTCGTGGGGAATTGATCCCCTGCCACAAAGTTGATGTGGACCGTGCCCTTTACCACGACCCGTGCCCCATTAAATGACTTTAAGCATGACGTTGTTGTGGGTCTGATTTGGTCGACCTAACTCAACTTGTCCACTATAGGGAAAGGGATGACATTTGTTGCAGCCTCGTCATCGACGTGTACTCTTTGGATCTTATGTTGGCCAATCCGAATTGTGATAAACAAGGGTGCTGTGATCACCTGACCTTTTTTAGGTTCTTCTCTAATAAAACTATCACAAAAAGTCAGTTGGGTTGGCTTTGGTTCTGCAGGTGCAGAAGGAAGCAAGACTGATTGAATTGCTTTTTCTTCTGTTGGCATGCTTTCATCAACCGAAATTAATGTTAGCATGCGGACCAAAGCCTTACGGTGTGCGGTAGATGTCATGACCAAGTCGTACAGGCTTAGCGTAGTGTTTTTCTGTTTCAAGGCCTGTTTGACTTGGGTGAGAGCATTTAAAAGGTCTTGGCCACCTTCTTTTTTGCTGCCTTTCGCCTCTTCTATTCATCCTAGAAGATGAACTTCTCAAGGAGGGACAACCTCGGGTCTGGGTTCAAACCCTCTTGAATAGGGTGACGAAGACTGTGTAGGCCTAGCAACGTTACCTTTAGGCAACAAGGGCGTGGATGCAGGGGGTGAGAGTGTAGGCTTGGAAGCACCTGGGACGGTACTTTCCCTCAACATCTCACCAGTGAAATGCACTTCCCATTTCTTAGGACGAGAAGGCTATAAAGCTGTCTCATGCAGGGCGGGGGCTGTTGGATGGCTTGGCCCCCTGACAACGAATGGTGCTAACGGTGGTGATGCACACGACGGTGCGGTTATGCTAACAAGTGGTGTAGGGGCAGATGCCCGAGGAATAGGTGATGTAGGGGTGGATGCTCAGGAAGGAACTTGTAAGACAAACGATCATTATAGGTTTGGATTCACCACTAGTGGTGCCAGTGTGCTTCGCTGAGGCACACAGACCACAAACGGGTGCTGGGACGATTGAGGATTACTATCAACGCCAATGGTGTTGATGATGTATCCAACGTTGTTAGCATTGAAAGGATCCGTGTAAACATGCAAGGGTTGATTCTCATGATGTACTGGGTTGCTTTCGTCCAGCACCAGTTTTCCCTGATCGATCATCCTTTGGATGTCATCCCTTAACGCCATACAGTAATTTGTGTTATGGCCACACTGTTGGTGGTAATCACAGAACTGGTCCAGCCTAAAACCCTTAGGAACTAGGGGCTCATTGGGCAAGGCAAAGGAGGGGTTCCTAAGGAGCTTGCAATACTATTGATGTTTCTTGGCACCCTCTTCCAACATCCACTTGTGTTGGATGTACCCTACTGCCAACAGTTGCTTCAGAAGATCCAAAGGCTTAACAGGCAACGAGGTATACTTCAAGCGATCTTTACGCTCAAAGTTTAGTTTAGGCATTGCAGATGTTTCAGGTGTAGGTATGGAAGGTTGTAGTGCATTGCCCTACTTGGGTGCAGGGTTAGTTGTTGTTGTGGCCAATTTCTTGCCGTTCTTGTTACTGTTGTTATTGGGTTTGTCCTCGCTGGCCACAACGGCCACTGTGGCTATTGCAACCTTACCCTTGTCCTTCTCCTTCTTCGTGAAGGTATTCTTGTATGCAACATAGGCTAGGTCTTTGCTTACCTCAGTCGCATCCTAAATACTCTTAGTCTAAGCGAAATCCTAACTAAGAGTGTGGGGAGCGAGATAGTACAGCTTAGACTTGATGAAGTCGTTCACTGCACCCTTGAAAATGGCCAGCAAATGGGCCTCCGTGATAGGCTCGTGGATTTCATTGAGGGTAGCGCTCCACCGCTATATGAACTTTTAGACTGGCTTCAATGGGTCCTGCTTCACACTCATCAGCTGATCCAATATGACTTCCGGTCTCAAGTTGTACTTGAAATGCGTCACGAACTAGGTTAGCAACTCTTCTAGGGTTGAAATGGAGGAATGTGGCAGTGCACAGTACCAGTCTAGGGCTTTTTCGGTCAAGGACATGGCAAAGACTCAAATGATCATGTGTGGCCATTGTTGCAAAAGAAGGGATTCAAACCTGAATGTAACAAGATGTGCATTGGGATCCCCCTCCCCATTGTATTTTGTAAAGTGGGGAAGTGACATCCTAGGAGGTAGGGCTAATGCAAGGATTGCTGGGCTGATGGGATCATCTTGGTAAAAGTCCATGACTTGTACCGTATCATACCCGAAAACCTTGAGGTGCTTTATTTCCTCAGTAAGGGTCTAGATAAGCTGGAACACTTGATCCAGACCCAGGGATGATGCAGACAATTGGGGAACTGCCGAAGCAGCTCCCGTTTGTGAAGTGGTAGGGACGACAACGTGACCCATCGGTGGTGCCATTGGGCCGACCCCTATAAATGATGCTACTTGTGATGTCCACCACCCCGTAGATGGTGCTGTTGGAGCAATAGCTACAGATTGTGCTAGGGGGTAGGTCACTTGTGTGGCCAGTGAAGCAAACCATGGTCCAACACCTGGTTGTACCGTCTATGGGACCTGGTATGTCTGGTGGCTAGCATACTCAGACATTTGCGTCGACTGTGGAATAGGAGGAGAAGTGAATGGGGTCCACCATGTGGATGGGCCTGGGCCCGTAACAGTTGGTGGGATAGATGTAAACGCAAGAATGGAGGTGGAAGTCAAAGGCAACTATGATGTGGGTACAGCATGGACGTAGGGCAAGGTAGCCGTGATTGGTATGTGTTGTGAAGCAAATAGGGATTGATGAACAATTTGTGGAAGGGTAGTTGCTATGGTTGAGACAGGAATGTAGGCGTGTTGATACGCTGAATGCACGGAATCTTTACCTGTAGCCAGTGGGGTTACAAACTGCGATTATGCAGCTATGATTGTAAAGGGAGCAACGATAGATAGCAGGTTCATCCAGAAGGATGGGGTACGAGGGATGGTGGCAGGGTTGGTCTGGCCCCCCTCCCCCCCCGGTCAGATTGGGAATCCAGCTCCTCCTGTCCATCCTAGAAAGCCTCATCGTGGTGAGACGTTATGTCTTGCATCTCGCCAAGCCTATACAACTGTGTCAGGTGATCTATAATCCATTGATATGATTGCGTTAGAGGAATAGAAATGCCTGAGGTGGCAACAAATTCATTTCCGTTGCAATAAGTGAACTCGAAGGCACATTTGTCTTCGAGTTCTTACGTATCTAAGGGCAGGTCAGCTTGCACCTTAGCGGAAAGGAAGTTGTACCGTTCATACTGTTGTGTCGAACCCTCGAGTGCCCGATTTTGGATCCTGAGGGATCGACGTGGCCCCAACCCTGGGCTGAGTGGTTGTTCAGCACCTGTAATGCCTTGGACCATGACGGGAACTTCAAGGTTAGCAATAGTAACAACAGTGGCTAATAAAGCCATTGTAGTAAAGCTAAAAGAGGTTTTGAATGAAAGAAATAAGGAGAGCTAATGGCAAATGAAGGTTTTATGTCATGCGGGGTTCCAAGGGAATTGTCGTAGCGACCAATCTGTACCACAGGATGCGTAAACAACCGTAAAAGAGTGTCGAGTTTACGCTAGCACATATGGAGGTACAAAAAGTATGCAAGACTACCGTAAAAACAAGGAATTTGGTGGCGATCGTAGGCTTTATATCTTATAGGGTTCCGAAGGAATCGTCACATCGATCAATCTGAACCACACAATGCGTGAACAACCGCAAGAGGGTGTCAAATTCACGTTGGTGCGTGTCGAGGTACAGAACGCACACAAGACTACCGTAAAGCATAGAAAGGGAAACAAAAGGCCCTCCTTCTAGTGCTAGAAAACTATAGCAACCAAAAACGTTGGTGGCTAGAAAACACCAAGAGGTCATCGGTCATGACAGTCTTAACCTCGAATCCGTGTGAGAGCCGTGTCGGATTAAACAGAAACAGGGTGCCCTGAACAATCTAGTCAATCAGACAGGGACTTAATCGGTGTTACTATAACCTTTTGCAAATGTGGTACTTATAACGTAGAATAACAATTGTTAAATGTCAGGGAAGCGAAAACAATGCAGGATGCAATGATAAACAAGAAAATAAAGCAAAAGTTAGAAAGTGCACCGCTTCAAGTTTATGACTTTACTTTGCCAAAGTGGATACAATCGGTTGTGCAACACTAGGAAGCACAGAGATCCCAAAAGTAACCAGGATGTTCAAAGCAAGCCAACAATGTGCTTGAACACGGACCCAAAAGCCAACAATGCCCTGGATGTTACAAAGCCAACTTGCCAACCCTGTTAATAAAAATGCTAACTAAAAATAGAGAGTTGATTTTGCCAACCGCTAACTGAATTTGCTAAGTGCTCAAGTTTGCCAAAGCTTGTTTACACAAAGTTTTAACAATCAGCCAAATGCTTAATTTGCCAACCCTTTGAGCGTTGCTCGATGGGGTATTTATAGGGCCAGGGGGACACATGAAGTGAGGCTTGGATGACACGTGTCCTGTGTCCTGGACCTGCAAGATGTTGACGTGTCTATCCTACATGGGCATGCAAAGCTTATTGATGAGCTTGTCAGGCTACAATTATGCTGTCAGAACTGGAGATGCGCGCCAGTGATGCAGATAAGGAGAGAGATGCATTAATGTAGCGTAGCTACCTGCTACGCTATGATACGCTTTGAGGCGTAGCATGTTGGCGTAGTGTAGCAAATTGCTACGCTGTGCTACCTGCTACGCTTTGGAGCGTATCATGTTGGCGTAGCGTAGCAGATTGCCATGTTGTGCTACCTGCTACGCTTTGGAGCGTAGTATGCTGGCGTAGCGTAAAAACTCTGCTACGCTTTGCGTTGGAACCTTTTGCACGTGTTGGAAGCTTCTGAACTATTCTAACTGGTTCCGTATGTTTGCTACACTAGTTTGCGTAGCATAGCGTAGCAACCGGCCTTAGCTGCAAAAATGCTGATGCTAACAATTTGCAAACGTTGTTCCTTGCCATGTGAAACCTTTGAACTTGCTAATCCTGCCTCCTGAGATGCCTTTGTCCTTTTTGCATCATCGCTACACTGTGCTACGTTGCGTAGCGTAGCATAGCATAGCAACCTGCATCTTTTGCTGCCTTATCCACTAAGTTTGCCGAAAGACTTGAAGTTCGAACGAAGCAAATGGCTTTGGAAGACCGAGGATGCCTACTAAGTGTATTTGAAATCACCAAGCAAGGTGGGCCTTTCTGTCTTGCTTTTGCTATGTTGTGCTACGCTGCATAGCATAGCACTTCGTCCCGCAACTGTCTTTTGACGCTTGCTACGCTACATAGCGTAGCGTAGCATAGCAAACATTTTGACTTAGAAAACTTGCCGAACTGTTTGCACAGCCTGAGCACCGCCGACAACCCCACGCATTGCTCTGCATTGCTCCTGAGTAGACTGTCTACTAGATGAACTACCCAGGTGGGCAGGTTGGAGAGTCCATTAAGCCTGTCAACACCCAGAGTAGAAAATTTGCCGAACTAGATAGTCTAAACTCAGAGCGTCTATTTGCTGCCAAACTACCATGATGCTGCCTAGGTCTACCATGATGCTGCCTAGGTCTTTACCATGATGCTGCCTAAATTCTAAAGACCCAGTGAAGCAAAAATGCCATTGAAAATTTAGGGTGTTTCACTACCACCAATGGTAGATGTTATTATTGCTATTTTATATGGAAACTTTATTCACAAAAGTATAGGCACCTTCTAAAAACTGATTGAAATGCATGTGATAGAACTGGGATTTCAAGAAAAAAAAATTTGCATTACCTGTGACTGCAACATTATCAATGAAACATGCATTACCAACTTTCTTCATAGCACATGCAAATCTTCAACGACAATAAATGGGAAAAATGATGATAATTTGAACTGAACCAGGCGTGGGAAGGGATTTTTATAGCTGGCATTTCCCATTTCATAATTTGAACTGAACCAATTTGCTCCTGCTTTTTTAAGCTCATTTATGCATTGCAGAGAATCGTTGTTTTCTCTCCACTTTGACATCGAACGGAATCCTGATTTTTTCTCCACTCTGATATAGGGCATGGGAAGTGCTGCAGATTCTCAGAGCACTTGAAATCGTAAAATTTGGCTGAAAAAACCATTTATGGTAAGTTAACACTACTCATGGTTATTCAGGATATGCATATGGTTGTGTCCATAACAGTCGTTTGCTATTTTCTATACGAATATCTGCGACAGTAAATTGATTTTGAATTCTTCTTTTTTATTATTTTTAACTTTTTTTTTTTTTGAGATTACACTATATTCTCGGCGGCTTTTCACCTCTTGATTATGTATTTTTTCCATTTCTTTTTAAGGCTTACAAAATATATTTTTAGCGGCTGTTCAGCCTTCAGCGCGTTATCATTGCTATGTTGTATGAGCTCTCTAGGCCAGGCATTGTTTAATTCAGTTTTTAGAAATATCTACATTAGTAAAATTTTGTGAAGTTTAATAAAGATTATGGGGGGGACAAATTTTAGTACATAAGCTACTTCCAGACATATATAGAGTGAGGAAAGGAGTAAGAGAAACCATGTTGACTGAGACTATTATAGAGGAAACATGTTAAACTTAGCATTCCACAGGGAATGGAAATGCAGTCCAGAGGTCAACCATTCGCTGAAATGTGTGTATCTTTCCTGGATGTGGATTGTCGGAAGAGAACATAGGTGGAAGAAAGAGGAAAAGGCTGACTAGTGTAGAAAACTATGGCTTAATTAGGAGACTTTCTTCTGGTGATGATGGTGATTATTTGGATCTCCGATATGACTCCATGGCTGCAATAAGAGAAACAACTGATTAGCATTCATCTTGAATTTTGGGGCTTGAGATATAATTTGGAAGTGAACATGCCGTAAAATTTGCATTTTTTCCGAAGTAGTTAGCTGTAAGGAGTTTGAAATAATTGTCTTTTGAAAATGTGTGGTACATCTACGTTTCCAAATATTATATAAGATGATGGGCCTAAGAATCTTCAATAGGAAATGAGAGTTTTTGGACCTGATAGGTAAGAAACCAAACATTACAGCCTCTTGTGTAAGAGTGCATGAGGGAAAAACCTTAGAGGCCCATTCCCATGCATGTTGAGCAAATGGGCAAAGCCAAAAAACATGGACAAAGGTTTCAGGGTCATTACATAAAGGGCACTTAGGGGAGTGAATCCCAAGGTATGCTAAACGTTTCCGATTGGGAGGCCTTGATGAAGAAAACACCAAAGGAATTGTTGAATTTTAGGAAGAGTTGGAAGATGCCAAATTTGGTTGAAAAGAGAGATCCAATAATAATAAAGATTATGTATATTTTCCATTCTACCTTCTAAGTTTATACTCTGCTTTTTGAAGTTGTTCATCATTTGGAGGATTATCATTGTTACTTTGAATTTACAGATTATTGTTAACCATTATTTGATTCTTGGGACTTCCAAAGAGAAGAAAAACCAATCATTGCAAATAATTCAACTTTATCAAACTAAAGCCTATGTAAATATTTGTTATTATCCATAATAATAAATTAATTTCCCACTTACTTTGGAATTTTAAATTTTTAATCCATTCTAGTAAAGAGATTGTAAATGTGTATTTTTATTCTAGTTCTTTAATTTATAATTCCATTTTTATAAGTGTTCTACTTTCTATGGATTATAATGATTAGTGCCATATTAATTGACTGTTTTAAAAAGTATTTCTTAGTAATTTTACATTTAGTTTTTATAAGAACCAATAATGGTGAGTAAAGTGGGTTGTGCTTTTGTAAAGATTATTAGAATACATTTTTAAGGTATAGAAATTTACTTTTAAGAACATGCATTTTTCATAAATTGAATGAGAAGATTATAATAATATGCTTTTCCCTTTATTTTAAAGGGCTTGTGTAAACTATGATTATATATATATTCATTCATTTCAAGGTTTTGAACTAATTATTTATGTCTATCTATCATAGTTGGATTTTAGATAATGGTGCTTGGAAATTTTAATTTTCTTGTTTATTAATTTATTTTTTGAATTAGCAAGTTTTTCTAAAATTATTACAATATATTTTTTAACTTATTTCATGAATTTTGTTTTTAGGCTTGTTTGAGGAAAGTGAGCCAACAAACAATAAGGATGGTAATATTGAAGAACATGATTCAATGAACATGGATGATGATAAGAAGGATACACATGAATCAACAAACAAATTACACATTGATGAAAACAAAAGAAGAAACTTAGTGAGTCAAGGCATACTCCTGAAAAAGTAATGCTTTACAAGAGTAAGTTCATTCTAGATATTGAATATTTTTGCTTTTTTTTTATTTTATTAGTTAAAAATTTAGTATAAATCACTAATTCTATAATTTTAGTTTTCATTCTTATCTACTGTTTTTCTTATTATTTTATCTAGTTGAATATGTACCCATTATCACTTGCAGATTTTTCCTGAAAAATAATCAACCAAAGAGGAACGTTTTAAAATAAGCAAGAGAATAAATCTTAGTATGAATCAAGTCACTTATTGGTTTTAAAATAAATGAACACAAATAAGGTGATATTTAATAAAATTTTTATTTGTTAATGATAAATTTTCTAAAGTTAAGCTTAATAGTGTTTTCTGTAAATTATAGCGTTTACCACAACAGGAGGATCTAAAAAATCTGCAAGATATAAATTATATTCTTAAAGCCCCAAACAATCAACTACGTCATGAACTACAAAAGAAGACCAAGATGAGTTTTAATTCCAAAATAGGCATATTTCAAAATTTTACAGAGATGACTTCAGATTCAAAGATGCATGCTTTAGATGCAAATCAGTATATTGACCCTACAAAACATGCTAAGCAACAACTACTTTCACTCATTCATACCCTGCCAATTAACATTGATTATACACTCTTATCTTTAAAATGAGAGCATTAAATCACTCAAACCAAGTATAAGCAGATCAAATCTTTTGATCCACAGGAATCCTAAAGAAATCGCAGAAACTTTGTTCTCTGTAAGTACTTTTTTAAACCCCTACTTCTTAATTGAGTTGTATTTGTTGTTTATTAATTTTAAAAATAATTTATTATTTGTATTTATCTTCATTACAATGTTTTAAACTAGTTTTTATGAATTATGTTAACACTTTTGAGTTAATTTATGTAAGAAATAGGATATACTAATTATAGTAAAATTAAGTTTAAAATACCTTGCCTAATGTATCCATGTGGTCTATGATTTTTTTTCTTCTATGGAAAGATTTAGAAAAAGTGTTTCCTATGATGATTCTTAAAAGTATGGTTATAAAAAATTTTCCGTTGGAAGAAGAAGGCCTTAATGGTATCCTTCAATTGTTTAGAAGAGTAATATATATGATAATACTTTACTAACTAGCTTCATTGTATCTTTTGTGAAGTGTTTATGTATAATTGGAATCATTGATATTTACTTTTTTGTTGCATTAAGGTCATTGTAGAATTTCATGCATTATCTCATGAGTTTCCAGTTAGCGATTATTCTTTCATTAGGTACTATGAGGAAATAGTGTTGGAAGGATCAACTAGTTGGGTGGTAGTGAATTTGAACTTTGAAGGAAATAATACAGTTGGAGACATCTCTATATTAAAGAGATTCCCCTCTAGGTGCTTGATAGAAGAATACAAACAACCTTGTACTTCTATTGTAAGCGATAAAATTATAAAATTTCAAATAGCTATAAATAATTACATCATATATTTTTATGTTCATTATTTTATGATGCAACATATGAGTATACTTTTCTAATATCAAAGCATATAGGTCAAATAGTTAGAGCATATAGGTCAAATGGTTAGAGCATATAGAGGTGGAAGAACAAGGACATGTAGATGAAACCTTTAAAGCCATTTCTACTAGTGGTATATTTTCTGCACATGGTTGGCTCATAAGTCTATTGAAGTATTTTGAGTTTGAAGATACATTTATAATGACCAATATTGCTACATCTTGGAATCTTGAAGAAGATGGTAATTTTTATATTTTATTATTATTTTTTTGAAATTTATAATTCATTAATAGTAACTTGGTTATTTTTTTAATAATAAATAATATTAAAATAAAATTTCTAAATTACAATTTTATTTCATGTTTAGGATGGACAAGGCTAACAAACTAAAGCCTCATAAAGTTGTCCACTATGATGACTAAGACATTTATTAGTTCTTTGTTTGCCTATAAAATAAACAAATAGGAGGATATTTCAATCTAGTGGGTAGAGAATAATACCTATCTTAGACCAGTAATGGAAGATGAGATTCAACATGTAAAAACCATAGGATCCATGTTGTATGCAACTAAATCTTAGTTGGTGCCATTAAATCACCAAAGGCTTTTTAGAGTTTTAAAGAACCCTGCAAACATTAAAAAGGAAAGATGGTTTATATTGTGTTTAATCATCGTATTTTTAAAAGTATTTATTATTTTATTTTAATAATATTTTTATTTGCATAAATATTTTTAATATTTTATTTTAATAATATTTTGATTTCCAATTGGATTTATTAGATCCAAAATCAATAAAACTAATTAAGTATTTAAGGAATGGCTCATCATCTAATGACTTTATGTAATTCCTTTTCCTCCAAGTAAGTAATTTACTACATTTAAAATAAGTTGATATTGGTATGAATTTCTAATCTTGTCTGTAATGCTCTTACTAGTCTAACTAAATTTCAGATTTGTTGTCTTAAAAACCTTCTTATGAGCTTGTCAATGGCTTTTTGTATACTTCTAGCATTGTTCAAGCTTCTAGTCATGTGAATTTTTTTTACAAAACACCTATTTTATGAACTAATCAAGGTAGCTTTGTGAGCAACCCAAAGACCCTGAATTGAGGTAGAGTTAATATTGCATGATAGCAAGAGTGATGGGTTTGCACATATAGTAGTCAATGCATTGGTGGAAGTTCCTTTGGATATAGATGTAACAGTGGGAGATCATTTTGTTCAAGAATATACATATCCATCTAGGTTTGTCATTGTCCCAATTTGTGATACTACCTCAATTCTCACAATATCCTTGCAATTGGGAATCATTGAAGCCAAAAAGGATGCTAGCATGGATGTGGGAAAAACACTTCTAAATAAGACATTGCAATGTGTATTAAGTTTTTTCAAAGAAGAAGATATTTCATTATTATAAATAGCTTTTGAATAATTCTTTTTATTTATCAAAAATATTTTTACATTTGCACTCACTAAGAAAGCAATTAGATGCTTATTTTTCATGATTAAGATACTTGTAGAATCAAATTTTAATATTTTATTATTAAGGTTATAATTTAATTAAGGAGGAAGATATTTTAAAAAATTATGTGGTATGATTTTTTATTTTTTTTGAAGAAAATTGAATTTCAAAGAAGTATTTATCCATTGACATTAATGTAAAGAGATTTATGATGTTTAGTATGTATTAGAAGTGTGGAAATTTGATGTTCATATGAACCTATATCACTATTCCTAGTTTAGAAACTATATTCAAATAGTCTTTATTTTTTAAAAAAACCAAAATCTTTATGCATATTATAGTTATGACTTGTTGATACTATCAACTATTAACTATGTGTAGAAGTCAACTATCAACAATTAACTACATGTAGAAGTTTACTATGAATAAAATTTTGATTTACATGAATGATTCTAGGTTCATGGTTAAGGCTCTATAGTTTGTAGTGTCCATAGCTTCAAGGAGGCTTAAACCTAGGTCTTCCAACTTGAAAAATAGGCACCTTACACTATCCTTAAATGATGACCTCTCTTATGTTCTAATGATTATTCATTAGGGGTTTCAATAAACCCATGAGAATTAGATAAAAAGTGGAAAATTGTAGGATCCCATTGGAAAACGGACATTATTGGTAGATTGCTCTAAGAGCCCTCCACATCTCATAGGATAAGTGTTAACCACCCTAAAACATGTTCATTAGAAGATAGAGAAAGTCCTTAGGCAATGGCTAAGATGAAAATCACATTCTTATTGCATTTCCCTTAATATTGATAATATAAAATTAAGACCCCTTGGATTTTATTAGACTAGTTTCAAATTTCTTTTTATGTATTTTTTTTTTTTTTTTTATAACTCATTGCTAACTAGTAGAATTGAACCTATGACCTTAGGTAATATTAGAAATTTCATTTGTGGAATAAAAAATTTGAATGTGGATAACAATCTATAATATTATTATGTGAATGTTATTTATTACCTTTAAAAGTATAAACCTTTTTTCAATTCATTACATATAGTCATAGCTTACATATCTTAAGCCAAGAAAAATTCTTTAAAGAACTTCTTAAGGATTAATGATACCACAATTGATCTTTCAAAGAACACAATAGTTGAGAAAATGGAATATTTCTTGGGAGGAAGTGCAACAAAATCCTAAACATATTCACCAGCTAGTCAAGGAGAAGGTTTGTACATAGTTTTGGTCTAATGTAGAAGGCAAGAAACAATTTTATTCATGTCACATTATATTTAATAGACTACATGTAGAAGTTTACTATTTCTCATTTGCTATTCCAATTAGGTATAGAAGTATCATCAACAAGCTTTGCTTAAGTTTTCATCATCTTAGAATTGAAAGTGGAAGATGGATTCAACTCCTTCAAGAAGAACAAACATGTAGGTTGCGCAATTCAAGAGTCCTTAAAGATGAGTTTCATGTGTTTCTTTTTTGTGTTGTGACTACTCATTTGAGGCAACATTACAGTTTTGCAACAAAAAACTTGTATGGTTTGTTTTTATTGTACCTATTATTGTTAGGTCAATTTGTAGAGTTTGCTTTATTTTTTGTAAAATGATAATCTTTGTTTAATAAATCCTATGGGTCTTTAGGTGTGATAAAGCTCCAATTTTAGATTCATTATCATTATCCTTATGGTAAGTATCTTTGCATGAAAAAATTACGTCACATATTCAATTTTAGTGGTAATTAGAGAAAAAAACTTTTGAATTCAAAGTTGAAGAAACTAACTACATAATCTTGTTAAATTTACATAATAATATAGGAGTAAAGTAAGGTTATCCTCTTTTACCAACATTTCTTAGCAATTTTATTAATGAACTAAAAGATTAGATTAAAGAGGTACATTAAAATTATGCCATTAGATCCATACCAATAACTTTATAGATTCAAGTTTTAATCTTTATAAATGATGTAGCACTAATTATAAATTTAGTTACAAGGTTAAAGACAATGTTGCATCAACTAGAAGTATTCTCTAAATGTGCAAAAATGAAGGTGAATGTTGACAAAACAAGAATACTAATTTTTAGAACTAATAAAAGAAATTATGCTTTGTAACTAAATAATAAAACACTTGAAATTATGGAGAAATACATATATTTTCTAGTGTAATGCTCTTAAAATTATAAGTAGAAGAGTTGTATATTACAATGAGTTGCAGATAATTGGAAGGCTTTCGATACAATGAAGAACATATGTAGCAATCATAATATTTGGACTTGGATAATTCAGAAATATCTTTTTCGAATAATTGTACAAACTACAATGCTTTATAGATGTGTAGTGTGGAATCAAGGTCTTGATAAAGAATCATGGAAGAAAATTCAAAAACTTCAAAAATAGTTCTTATTGGAAGAATTCAAGATAAAAACTCAAGTCCTATATATAATACTTTATTAGAAGCTAATTTGTTATCATTAAGAAGAAATCATCTAAAAATCTCAGCAACAAGAGTGATGCTATTAAGGAAGATTTTGGCTACAAAACAAGGTCTTAAAAATATTAATATAATAATAAATTCAAAACAAGCTTAGAAACATATTAAGGAGAAATTTTTAGTGAGATGATAAAATGAGGCATAAATACAAATAAAGCTTCAATTTTACTAGTACAACAATAGAGGGGACAAGCATGATAAAACGAAATATCTACTTATAGCAATTCATATATCCATGAAAGCACTAATTAGCCAAGTAATAATAGAATCACATAACCTTTCAGTTGAAAGTAGAAGGAATAATAAGAAATATGAAAAGAGAATATGATGATTATGTTTCTACAAGTAGTAAAAGATGAACAACATGTATTATTAGAATATTATGGAATAGATTTCTTCAGAAGAAAATGGCAAATCTCAATTGAATTATTATATGAGCTATACAAGGTATAAGTGTTGGTTTTATTCAACTATATCAAAGAAGTGTTCAAGTTGTATGAATATCATATGCATTTTTTATACTCAATATTTATTACTAGTAATGTATTTTTTACATCTTAATTTGTTGGACAAATTCTTTGGGTCTACATAGATGTAAAAATTTTTTACTTTCAATCCATTATAATTATGTCTTTATTCAAACAACCTTATGTAACTTATTCAAATAGGTCGATAAGTATAGCTCACTATCTATGTTCTGTCTCCTACAATTTTCTGTTACTGTTACAATTACAATGATGAAAATTTTTTTCTGCCACATTTTCCTTGATAGCAAACTTAAGGAATTTAATTTGTAGAATAATATTTTATTATCATGGTGTCTTTATTCTAATAATAAGGATTAACTTCTTAAGATAGATTTGATAATCCTTTCAAATTAAACTTTTGACTTGCTTAACAATAAGCTACATACTTTAATCAAGTGAGTTATATGTCATCAACTTGTAGAATAATATGCCATGTGGTATATTACCTATATAGTATACTAAACATCTAAATTTTTATTTATTAGCTTAATATTCAATTAAGAAGAAATAAATATGATAAATGACAAGAGTTTCCTATGTTCAACCATATAAATCATAAGTGTTGTAAGTAACCTTATTGTAATTCATGATAAACTAATGTAGCTTTTAAATGCCTGATATAAGATTGTTGATCATTGTCTTCTCATTTAAGTTAGTTATGATTCAATGTATATGCGTTAACTCAAAGTAATATGATATATTATTTAACATGATAAAAGTTAAGATAAAACATAGTAATTACATATTTGTTCCTACAAAATTATCCTTTCTCAATCTCACAAGAACACCTCCACAAATTAAGTATTAAAATACTTAATCCACAGCCACAAATAGTCTTGGGTTTAGCCTACCATATATGAACTAGAAATGGTAAAGGAATGATAAAAATGATAGGTTTAAATAGTAAAATAACCAAGTTTTAATTGCTAAAAATAAAACTAAGTATGGAATGAACTATGAGGGATACAATATTATCTAAGTATAGAAGCACAAATAAAAGAACATAAAATATTTAAAATATAGAGAGCTAGATATAGGAGAAAGGACTTTAGTATCCTTTCCAAATAATGAAGATGCTTAATTAAGTGAAAGACAAATGCTTGTCTCCTATTAACTGCCACAACTACAAGTATTGGTGAAAAACCTAAGGGAGCTGAAACTGATAATAAAACTTAATTGATATGTAAAATGGGGGTTTTAGGAGTGAAATTAAACCTTTAGAAGATGAGTATATGGATGGGGAAGTTGTAGACACTATCTAGAATTCCTTTAGTTGTACATATATGCAAATAAGAGAATCGGGAGCACTGAGAGTCCAAAAATGACACTTAGATAATGAAGGGCAAGCACAAATGACATATGGAATAAATCTTCGCACCCAATGATCTTGTGACAAGTGAGTAGGGAAGAAAACTATGCAATTATTTAGGAACATATCAATCAAAATTCAGCCATTCCAAATATTAAGTCTAAGCTAAATAACTTTACACATGTCTAGTTCATAACATACAACTTCAATTTGTTGGAATGTGGCAACAAGAATTGCCCCTCTATATACTATAAAAACAAGCAAATATCCCCTTGGATGCAAAGCAAATTGATGTTCTTTACACTAACTAACTTGGAGCCCTTATCTTATTTATACTAGTAATCTAAAATTGAGGAATAAATTAGTTATTGGCTACTTAGATAATCAACACAAGGATAAACTTAGAATACAATCCTTTACACAGGTCATTTAGGCATCACTGAAATGCCAAAAAAGGACTTTCTATGAGGTTATCCCAATCACCTTGATTATCACTCAACTAAGACCACCCAATGAGAGCAGAAATAGCATCACTTATCCTAGTCACACAAAGGAGCCTTGTCAGACACCAGTTTCATCTTAATGAGCAATGAGATAGGTTTATGGTGTGTAGTTAGATTTCTTCATCGAATGAGTAAGTAATACATCAACCTTTAAAATTAGACCAACCCCCTGAAGCCATCCTTAACTATGTATTCAAAAGTGCATGATAGGAATCTTAAACTATATTGAGAATGTTAAGAGTTATTCACTATACCATAGAAATATATACAATCATTAATATCGACAAATAATTCTATAGATCATAGTAGGATTTGGTACCCCCACCTTCTTTATTTCACCTCTATTTTTGGATCAAATTCTTTGGGCCCTCGAGATTAAACAGACTAAGAAAGAAATTTATAACAACCTCTTTTATGGCATGGTAGCTAATGATTTATAAACTGGATATCCTAGGAAGTGCAACAAGAAGACAATTTAGGAACTTCTTTTCCTCCTAGAGGTTGGACAAGAGTTGTCCTATGAGTTAACTACCTAATAGCAATGTAGTCATAGTAATTCTATCCTATCAAATGTCCTAATAGACTTGGTGGTCAAGCAAGAGATACACTCGTTATTGTATTGGCCTTCAAAATGGTATGGGGAGTACCTACAATATTTATAAGTCTAAACAAAAGTATCTTTCCTAGAGAAACTAAACCCTTGTGAACAAGAAAACTGCCCTGATAAGAGACACTTAGACTAAGAATGGATGATGCTTAAATCTCTATGACAAATACTCAACTATCTTCATCAAGTAGGATAACAAATCAAAAAATTATTATATACTAAAAATCAATTGCTAGATCTAGAGATTGTAATCAACATCTAGCTTCTCTCTACAAAGAGAGATGAAAATTAAGTTTCGAATTTCATTTTCTAATCATGAAATAATTTTTATTCAATTATTAGAAGAAAATAAGCCTCCATCTATGGACCTATAATTTAAAAGTGTCTTTAACTGATCGATAGGTTACAAAAGTGGTTGCTTCAATTACTCAGCATGTTGTAAAGCTTTTGACATTTCTTTGATCCTACTCTATAGGATTACAATCATGGATGGTAACCAATAATTTTCATAATGATTTATTAAATCCATAATATGTCGATTTCAACCTTTGAGCTAAAATTCACAACTTGTAGTTTTTCCACTTCCATTTCCAAGCTCCACCTATTTAGGGTAATTTGTCCTTAATAAATAGATTTGAGTTCTGGATATCAAAGGATACAATGAAAGTTAGCATCATAAGCATAATTGCAAAATTGATTCTTATGTGACTTCAAGTAGGTGAGGTCAAGTTGGCAGGTCATTATCATCATGAAGTCTAGGATGAAATCCTTAAGGATAGTATACCTCCAATTGGGCTCAAGCACCTCATTGTGAAGTCTATGTCCATGGCACTTAATGTGAGCACCTTACCACCTCTCACTTATAAAATTTACTATTTTCATATATAT
>MNCI01031167.1:223818-259683 GCA_015680685.1 Gnetum montanum
CACGCGTGATCCGGTCGAACTCTACAGATGGACTAATTGTGGCACCTAGATAGTTATCCTTAGGTCGTAGTTCACTATTTTCCCACCTGGACTAGTATTATATTTGTCACGTATGGTTTAGTCCAAAGTGAGGTGTATGATGTGTTCCTAATCTAACTACTACTCCTGAAGGCAATGAAAAGTAATATTAACTAAGCTAAGCTAGGAGGGAAAGGGTAAGAAGATCTAATCTAGCCTAAGTGTGATGAGCATCCATTCCTTGATCATCTGTATACATCTTGGACTTTGTGCATGACTACCACTAGGATTACCAAGCGCAAATCCTAGCTACGCCACTGGGTTACCAAGTAGTCACACTTAAATGCTCGTAATCAAGTCATACTCATTCTGTGTTCTAGGAGATAAGGGTGAGGGAGATTAACTATGAAAGTAGTAAGTAACAATTAAATAAATAAATAAATAAGCAAAGTGAATGCTGCAATGATGAAGTAATCTCGATCTTTGTTGCCGGTCATGTGCGTGTCCAAGTACATCACACTCAAATAAAGGATGTCGTACAATTACATTCATCACACTGCAGGCAGACACGGGAAAATAATTCTATCTCTGGAGGGATCAAATTGCCAGAGCTTCGCTAAGGAACTAAACTAATCATCTCAAACAAGGGAGAGCTGCTTCTTATTTATAGACATTGTGGCAGACTACAAAATCGTGTATGCAATATCACAGGGGAAGACATGATATCGCATCCCATCAGAGAGCATGAAATTTATCTTTTAACAAATGGTTACATGATTAGATAAGATCAATGTCAAGGTAGATAGGAATGCAAGTCTAAGCCATATTCTTATATGTGATGATGATGATGAGCATCACATTTGAATGGTAAAAAAAATTTCTAAGACAAGTGGAGTGAGAACATATGAGGAGGAAGAACATTCCAACTATGGAAGTGTGGGAACCCATCAACCTAGGATTCTAGTAGGAGGGAATCTTAATCCTCGTGTCCAAGTCCCACAATTTTCATCACCAGTACCTACTTCTTCTCATGACAAGCTTAATGATGAATATGAAGCAAGGCTTGCTAGAGCATTCAAAAATGTTGCTAAACTTCCATATGTGGTACTGAAGCTTTTCAATGATGTAGATGATACCAATTATTTTGTAAGTTGGCTAAAAGCACTTGATAAGCATTTTGAGTTGGAAGAGGTACCAAATCAATTAAGGGTACTAATTGCTAAATCCAAATGAGAAGGTATGGCTTATACCTAGTGGAAAAAAGAGTCCCAAGGTTATGAGATATAAAATGGACAACCTATCATAAAGTTGAGAATAAAATTTGAATAGTATCAATAGATGCAAGAGACAATCATGAAGTTAAAATTTGTAAGATAATGCGCTAAAGATATCAATGAGTTTTACATCGCATTTTATATACTATTCCATCAAGCTAAGGTAAACTGGGAGTAGTATGAATAGACTTTAATCTTTCTTGGAGGTCTCAAAATGGGGTATCAATAGGAGTTATTATCCTATGAGCCATAAACTCTTGATAAGGCTTATGATTTGACATTCAATGTAGAGAAGAAACTCAATGGATTTGGGAGTAGAAGCAAATAAGCTTCAAAAGGAAATAACGGATTTAAATCAAAGAAAGAATCCAACTCAAAATCTGAAGACAAAGATGGAAACCATGATAAGAAGCCAAAGAAGGATGATGAGAAGGGTAAAGCCAAGAAGGACCAAGAAAAGGGAGACAAGGGTCAAGGCAACAACTCATCCAAGATTTAGTGCTTCAAATGTGAAGATTAGGGACACAAGCAATGGGAATGTCCACTTCACAAGGTAGCCAAGTGTAAGGATGTGTAAACCAGGGAAGCAGAGGAGATATCAAGCCAAGATATTCAAATAGGTAATCCTAATGCTTCCAAAATTAAGGAAGTTTCTAAATTAAATTCTTGTGTATTTACAAGAAATGTGAATAGATGAGATCACCTAGAAAGAAAATTTTTATTTTGAATTAGGGCTAGATGTTTTCTTAGTAGGGAATGGATATTTTGATTATTGGGGAAGCCCAAGAAACTATCATTTCTTCTAGACCAGTTGCTAGATTGGGTTTAGTGGCAAATCCTCATTCTAGATCCTACAAGGTACATTAATTGTCAAGATACTTCTCTTAAGAGGTGAGAGAGTAATGTGTTTTAAAATTTAAAATTGGTAGTTATCATGATGTTGTGAAATGTGATGTACTTATGATTGATTATGTTGATGTAATTTTTGAAAGGCCTTCGAATTTTAATAATGGTGCTCAATTTGATGGAGCAAGAAATGTGTGGAGTGTAGCTAGACTTGATGCGATTCATGAGTTCATTCCTATGACAACTGAATAAGTGAGATAGAAAAACTAACTTAATACTTCCTTAATGCTTCTTGGAGAAAGAAAGAATTCTTTGATTTTGTTGTTGGATCAACTGTTGTCTCTAAGCATGATGTTATGTAAGTAGAACTTTCAACAGGTGTGCTAGGCTTGAAGGAGTAATTTTCCAAGGTGTTCAAGGAGAGACTGAATGAATTGCCACCAATGAAAAATGTTCAATACCAAATTGACTTCATCCCTAGTGCTACCATTCCAAATAAAATGACATACCAAATGGAACCAAACTAGTAGGAAAAACTACAAAGACAAGTAGTGGAGTTGCTTACAAATGGCTTCATGAAGCAATCCATTTTACCTTGTGCAATTTTAGTATTACTTGTGCCAAAGAAGCATAGTGATGAATGAAGAATGTCCATTGATTTAAGGGCAATGAATAGGATAACATTGACATGCATGTTTCATATTTCAGGATGGAGGATATCCTTGATGTCCTTACCAATGTAGTAGTTTTTAGAAAAATTGATTTGAAGAGTGGATATCATCAAATTTAGATTAGACCTTGTGACGAATGGAAGGTAGCCTTCAAAATACTAGATGGATTATTTAAGTGATTGGTGATGTCAATTGAGCTCACAAATGCACTTGCTACATTCATATAAATTAATGCATGATGTATCCAAAGACTTGATTTGTAAGTGTTGTATTGTCTTCTCTAATGACATTTTGATATACAACTCTAATGAGGAGGAGCACTTGGATCACCTAAGGAGAATGTGTCTTAAACTAGAGGAGGTACATTTGGTAATCATTGTGAATAAAAGTTATTTCTTCAAGAGGGAGATCACATATTTGGAACATGTAGTTTCTAAAAATCAAATTCAGATGGAAATTAGAAGGTGAGGGCTATTGATGAGATGCGATATCGCATCCCCCGTGATATCATGTACACAATATCGCATCGTCCCCTAAGATATCGCAGCGTGCCACTAAATCTATAAATAAGAGGTAGCTCTCCCTTGTTTCTCCATCTAGATCTAGACCCTAGCCAAACTCTGGCAGTTTTACCTCTCTAGAGATAGAATAATTTCCATGTGCCCGCAGTAGGAGTTCCAAAGTGAACGGATCTTTATTCGAGCAAATATTGTACCTGAGCACAAGTTTGTGTACGGAAATAAAGACAAAATTTTGGATAAACCTTGTAGTGCATGGACTAAGATAAATAGGACTTTAATTCTTTTTATTTATTGTTTATCATTTAAATGCTTTCTTAAGGACTTAATCTCTCTCAACCCTTCTCTCATAGTTAAGTGCATTCAGTATGACCACTTCGAGCACGTGCATTACGCTTCGTAATCCTAGTAACGAATAGCGTTTGGTAATCCCAGAAGGTTGCATTGGCTCAGGGTGTGAACGGCAAGTGGGAACGGATACTGATGCTATGCATTAGAACTTAGTTAGTTAAAATTAGTTATTTAGTCTCTTCACCCTTTCTCCTCCTAGCATAGGCGATAAAACATAAAAGACATAAAAATCACATACCTCAAACTTACTTAACCATACAACCATGAAAAATACAAGTAAGTCTAGGAAGACAACAAACGATTAACCTTAAGTGTTCCATAAGCTGTGTAGGCACTTAGTTTGTGGAGTTAGACCAGATCATGCGTGTAATGCTTGTATTCGTATGGTTGAGTGTAGGGGTGCCTCGCCACTCATCATTGGTGCCGTTGCCAGGGACTAACTTGTTTTTGCACTAAGTAGAACATAGGAAATCATCCACATCGTTGGGAAGCTTAAATGAACCCTTAGGGTTAATCAGAAGAAAATTTAAATAACAGTCAATAACACACCGATAAGATAACAATGTCTTCTTCTTCTCATAAAAGCACTTCACCACCTAGGGATCATACAAGAGACAGTTGACGGCATCAGGCACATAACCAAAATCCACTAGTTCCTCAAGAATTCAGTGTGGGGTACATTCATCACGATGAATATGTACCCAACTTTACCTTTGTCTTCCATCAAGACAAACAGCTACATTGGAGAAATTTGGAAGGTAACATAGTGTTACCTCCAAACAGAGCTGCCCCCAACATGCTTCTTCATGCCCTTGCATGAATTGATTTGTCGCAATTATACACTGAGTACGTTGCATACAATTACAACGCAAGGGACTACCACCCCACAGAAGTGCAACGTCAACAGGATGAGCGGTGGAAGAGCTATCACACATCATTGAAGGGCAAAGGCCCCCATAATGCTTCACCCATTATAAAAAAAATTAAGGGTGGTGAACCTATTCTTATAGGTTCCCCACCAAATGATGTTCCCCCTCCTAACGATGGTCAGAAGGTGGTGGTTTAGAACCTACGCTCCACAATTCACAACTTGGGTTCTAATTCCCATGAACACCAAGTGTTCAATGAGGGAACACGAACACATGACAAGGATGAGCATTCTGATCGTCATCACGATCGGGGTAGGGATCACCGAAGAGAAGGCAGGAGACATTGCCATGGCGATGGCTCTCCTTCTTCTTACCCTTCATCACATCATTCACCCTCTCCTTCCACATCAGGATGCAGTCACAAAGAGCACAACGGTGAGCATAAGGGTAAGCGAGATGAGAGACCTCAACAAGAGAGTCGAGAGTGAGGATGAGGGCATTCTAGGGCGTCAAGGCATGAAAGAAGGGAAAGTAGGGAACCACGTAGGCACCATAGACATCATGAGAGAGATGATCATGATGAACCCCTACTAGCAACCCGGAGTATGTTAGACATTACGAAGGCTGTGAGAATACCTACAAGGCACCAAAACGATAGTCGGATCAAGAGACTAGACATGAATAATATCCCACGATTTGAGAGGGGATATAATATTGATCCGCAGAATCACTTACAGGTATTCCACGATGCCTGTGCCTTGCAGAATATTGAAAACGAGTGGCAGAAGTTTTTCCTAGGACACTCATAAAGGAAGCGGAAAGTTGGTACCAGTTCTTAGAACTGAAAACCATTAGGAGGTGGAGTACAATGCTAGAAATTGTTTAACAATAAATACCAAATGTACTCCAGAGTGCCCAACTTGCATAAGCAGATCCAAGGATGGAAGCAAGGTACTCATGAACCCTTGGATGCTGCCATGGGCTGATATTATGCATTACTACATCGTTGCCCGGGCCATGGTTACCCACAATGGGATCAACTCTGTCACCTCGTAGATGAGCTAAGACATGAAACCTCGTAGATGGGAAGGACATATGCCCAAGGGAGATCCTCAGAACTTAGGTTCCACGAAATTCATTGATTTTTGGAGCAAGTAACTAAAGAAGAAGGGGAGCTACGGAAAAGAGAAAGTGCGGAAGAGTACAACCGCGATCCTTCCCTTTGAAAGAGGGGAGTGAGATTCTGCGAGGAGGAGGATGAGTCACCACTTGAAGAGTTGGTGAATAGAAAAACCTTGCGGCTTCATAAATTAACAACAGAAGTGTTGGCTAAGGTAGATGAAATATGGAGCTCCTTAGATAGTAAAATTGAAACTGTCCTAAAAATTGTAGAGGAGTCTAAGGAGGAACAAAGTAGTGACCATCATAAGAAAAAGTAGAGAGATTCAGGCCATGCACGTGACAAGGGTAAGGGAAAAATGACTATCGTCGATGAAGTTGTGGATTCTGACATGGACCATGATGGTGGATGTGAGATCTGCCAATATGACCATCCTAAGGGATGTTTCCCAATAATCTCACATCTACAAGAGTCCAAGGTGTATGCACTCAACCCAAGACTTAATAGAAGGCAAGCACCCTAAAGGTTACCTTATCCCCAAGGTAACCCAAGGTAGTTCCACCAACCGTTAACATATTATCCAAGTGGAACTCCGCCACAACCTATCGGGCAACATCAGCAATGGCAATACCCACAGTCATGGGGGATGCCACCACCTAGATAACAATACCCTTACTGGAAACCAGACCCATATGGCTCCTACGTGCAGCAACTGGTTTTTCCAAGTGACTCTACGGGTCACGCAACCCCACAATGTCAATACCAAGTTCAGGAGTATTTTAGGACTCCTTCTCCTATGGAAGATGCACCACATGCATACCATCCTCCGAATCCATCTACCACTCTTACGTCGATAGTTCCAATACCACCCGCTCCAACAATGCAAGGGGAACTCCCCACTCAACCGTAGCAACGTAATGCTACGAGAGCCGTAAACCTTCAACCCACTACTGGTTCTGACAACCGTACAAAGAGAAGACCTTTCTTTAGAACTAGGAGTCCAAACAAGCTCTCACAACCACAAGCGGTTGAGTCTATGACCACTCCTCCAACAAATAAGGCTTCGGAGTTCCCTTCAAACTAACAATAGAGCTCAACGCACACGGTTATGTTAACACATACCATTACTAACTGGATTAAGGTAGGCCACCTTCCCAGGAAACTCTCTGATTCTAGGAGCCCCCTAATTTATCTCCAAGTCGCTGGGAATGAACCTCATAAGGCTCTTCTTAACTCAGGTTCCGGACTCAACTTAATCTCATAAAAAATGTATAAAGCCTGGAACCTACCTCCACTCAAGAAGAGAAATATTCAACTAAAGCTACCTAACTAGTCCATCACCATTCCCTTGGGATTGGTGGAGGACATCGTTACCACTATGTGTGGTTGGTCATACCTAGTTGATTTCCTAGTGATAGAAGTCAATAGTAAAAAAGGGGACTTCCCAATTATAATGGGGAGGGCATGGCTGAATACAATAGATGCATGCCTAGGAATCCGTGATCTTTCCTTGGAAATATCTAAGTAAAACATTTATGGAAAGATCAACAAGAAGAAAGTTCCATGCATCACGTACAGTGACTCAGAGGGTGATGACATGGAGGAATGCTCAGCATTTCCTGCATGTAACCGGTGTGCACCAAAGGATAACATACAAAGGTTCCTATATGTAGCAACCACACAACAAGAGAACACCCAGTGGTTGATAGCTAATCAAGAGAGCAGCCCACCAACATGCATGGAATGAACTGGGGAAACAACTTGCACCCACGACGAAAGCATAGATACATTGAAGTATGAGCGTCACCAACTTCTAACCCTTAACCTGAAAACATCAAATGGGAGAAGTTGGAAATTTTTAAGAAATTCAAACAAACGCTCATTATTTTCGATCTCTCCCTTTCAATTCAGTCATGGGGGAGACAGCCACCTATGCTGATCATTTGAGGCCCTCAGTTTCTTTTAAGTTTTTTTTTACACATTTTTGTTTTACAAATTCCTTTAACTTTTCTTATTTTTTTTACAACATCGTTCATACTTTTTCTTTTATTTGTGTGTATATGTGTGTCTTATCCATTTTATTAAGTTCGCCACCCAATAAGTGTTATTAAATGATGGTATGAACTATTTTCTACTGATTTCTAATGTTTCGTTTTTACCTTTAAGTTATGATGTTGATGCTAAGGTATGGTTCTTTTGATATAACACGCAATGAGTTCACTTCATCCATACATGCATGAATTCCTATGGTCTTTCTTGGCTTGGAAATGTACTGTCCCTTTCTCAATAATAAGAACTATCAATGAATTGGTGACTGGGCATTTCTCAAACTAAGGAAGGACTCAAGTATTGAAAAGGGTGTGGCTTCAAGGGAATTTGATGCATTTCTGTTCACCATTCTCTTGGGTGCTTGGATGTTTTCTTCTTGAGTTTTCTTACCATTCCGACACTGCTCCATTATCGGGAAGCAAAGCTAATAAAAATAACAAAGTCTTTGCATCGTGTGGTTCTCACGTATAAACATAAAAAAAACAGTGAGAATTCAAAGCACATCCCTTAGACAAAATAATCCCTTGGGCTACAAGCACTGGTTATGAAACCCAAAATAAAAACGCTCCCTCTAACTAAGGCCCTTCCTCGCTTCCTATCTCATCTTTCGCTTCATCGGAATGGTGGTGGCTCTTTAGGAAATGCATTCTTGTTACTTTAGGGGATGGATTGACCAAATGTCTCAATGCAAAGTCACTGGATGTGGTTTGTTTGAGGTCGGATTTGGAATGGGATCTACTAAGTCACCTTAATCATTAAAAACACAAGGGGCTGTACACCACCTTATTCTTGAGACTCCATTCCATCCTCTTTTTTCCATCATTCTTTCTCCATTTTCCACCTCATTTCTAGTTGTATCATTAGTGTACATTTCAGTTGATGCATTGTTTTCTTTTTGGTAAATTCTTGTGGTTAAGATTTTAACTCTTGTTTCAAATGACATTTCTAGAGCCTACAGACTCTTCGAATGTGGGTTTGTCAGGGCATTCAAGGCATGAGCCTGCTTTGGG
This sequence comes from Gnetum montanum, assembly GCA_015680685.1. NCBI lineage: Eukaryota > Viridiplantae > Streptophyta > Gnetopsida > Gnetales > Gnetaceae > Gnetum > Gnetum montanum. The sequence goes on from MNCI01031167.1 coordinate 232,545, forward strand.
GAGGACCCATTGGCATTCCTATTTGGTACACTAGTTAAATTCTTTCTCTTAACATTTTTGCAATCCACTCTATTTTGTTCATTTCCATCTTGACATCTATTTCACCGATGTTATAGTTGTCTCTTTTTCTCCATCTTTCTTGTTTTTTTTTCTTTCTCCATTCTATTGCTATCGAAGGTTCGCTATTAGTCATGGGGGTCCTGACCCAATTTTTTCAATTTTCTCCTAACCCCTATACCTTCAGTAGTCACCATGATTATATCTCCAAACCCGTATCAGCCATACCACAACTTAGCCAATGGACCTTTCACCGAAGTAAGGTATCAACTACATTGTGATTCATTTACCCTTGCTAATATAAAGACTTTGTTATGTGTGTAGATGGCAATCATGCAACAACGGATTGGATCTGGAGGGAACACTTGGAATGGATCGGTGCTGAAGCAGCTATGCAAGGAACGAGATGGATGGTGCGCTTATGGATAGATAATGAAAGGCACAATCTTGGCATTGGCAGCAGTAAAATTCTTCTCTCTTCTCTCTTCTCTCTCAGCTACCAAATAAGGCCTGATGTCAAATGTATAAAGTATTCACTCTTGTTGTCGTGAACACCAGTTTTGTCATGTTTTGTAATGATGATCCGTTCACATGTCATCCCATTCACCATTAGTTCCATTCAAGTCAATAATCCCATACCTTCCCAATATTTTGTAAGGAACTCGAGGATGAATTTTTATTCAGTCATGGGGATATTATGGGACGTGATATTTCATGGGCCACGATATCGTGTCTTCCCCTGCGATATCGCCTACACGATATCGCAGCGTGCTGCTAAATCTATAAATAAGAGGCAGCTCTCCATTATTTCTCCATCTAGATCTAGACCCTAGCCAAACTCTTACAGTTTTTCCATTCCAAAGTTAGAGTAATTTCCATGTGCCCATAGTAGGAGTCCCAAAGTGAACGGATCTTTATTCGAGCAAATATTATACCTAAGCACAAGTTTGTGTACGGAAATAAAGATGAACTTTTGGATAAACCTTGCGGTGCATGGACTAAGCTAAAAAGGACTTTAATTATTGTTATTTATTTTTCATTGTTTAAATTCTTTATTAGTTAATTAAATCTCTCTCAACCCTTAACTCCTATTTAAGTGCATTCAGTACGACCGCTTCGAGCACGTGCGTTACGCTTGGTAATCCCAGCAACGAATAGCGTTTGGTAATCCCAGAAGGTTGCATTGGTTCAAGGTGTGAATGGTAAGTGGGAATGGATACTAATGCTAGGCATTAGAACTTAGTTAGTTAAAGTTAATTACTTAGTCTCTTCACCCTTTCTCTCATTAGCATAGGCAATAAAACATTAAAAGACATAAAAATCACATACCTCATACTTACTTAACCATACAACCGTGAAAAATACAAGTCTGGGAAGACAACGAACGATTAACCCTAAGTGTTCGATAAGGCGTGTAGGTACTTAGTCTACGAAGTTCAACCAGATCGCATGTGTAACACTCGTATTTGTATGGTTGAGTGTAGGGGTACCTCGCCACTCATCAGCTATTAAAGATTAGTCAACTCCTAAAAATGTCAGAGCAATAAAATAATTTCTTGGTTTAGTAGGTTTTTATAGGAGGTTCATCAAAAATTTCAATGGTATTTCTTATTCTATGTTTGCTTTGCTGAAGAAGAATAAAGATTTTAGGTGGGGTGATGAAACCCAAAGGAACTTTGACTCGTGGAAGGAAAAAATTACCAATGAACCAATGCGTGCACTATTGAACTTCTAGAAGATTGTTTAGGTGGAGGTGGATGCAAGTGGACTTGCTATTGGATGGGTACTTTCACAAGAAAATAGACATGTTGCTTACTTTTCAAACAAGTTGACTGAGTCAAGGAAAAAATATAGCATATATGAGAAGGAGTTATAGTTATTCTTTAAGCAATCATGCATTGGAGGCATTACTTATTGCCAAAATAGTTCACTTTAATAATGGATCACAAAGAACTTCAATTCCAAAATTCCCAAAAGAAGTTGAATGCTAAACACATGAAGTGGGTGACACAATTACAGGAGTTCAATTTGGTGCTCAAGTAAAAAAGTAAAAAATCCAATGTGGTGGCCAATGCATTGTCCAGGGTGCATGTGATGAATTTCCATGTGCCTCATGTGGAAGGTATGACTAATTTTTCTTATTTATATGAACATGATTTAGATTTTGGGCAAGTTTGAAAAAGCCTCAAGGAATCATTATTGAGTAGGATAGACCAATGAAGAGACTATCATATTCAAGATGAATTATTGTTTAAAAATGAAAAGGTATGTGTTTGCAATTATGATTTTTGAAAGAAGATTTTGGTTGAAAAACATTGTGATGACATGGAAGGTCATATGGATAGGGATAAGACATTCAAACTTGTGTGTAAGCATTATTTTTGGCCAAGAATGGCATCTAGAGTTTCCAAATGTATGAAGGAGTGTTTGACATGTTAGAAATTCAAAGGAGGTAAAGGAGTGGATGGACATTATATGCTTTTACCAATTCCCAAGGGTCTAAGGAAAAGTGTGTCAATGAACTTTGTAAGTAGGATTCCAAAGATCAAAAGTGGGAACAATGTTATCTTTGTTATGGTGGACAGAGTCTTCAATATGGCACATCTCATTCCATGCAAAAAGATAAGTGATGCATCTCATGTTGCAAATTTTTTTCCAACATGTAGTAAAGTTGAATTAGATTCCTTTAAATATTGTTAGTAATAGAACTTCAAGTTTACTAGTCATTTTTGGATGTCGCTTTGAGAAATTTTAGAAACAAAGTTCAATTTTTCTAGTGAATGTCACCCACAATCTAATGGTCAAACTGAAATGGTAAATAAATATTTGCTAAATATTTTAAGATATTTATCAGATGAATAGCCTAATAGGTGGAAAAATTTGTTGTGTCGTGTTGAATTTTCCTACAATAATTCTTTTTATATTACTATTGGTAAGAGTCCATTTGAGGTGAAGTATGATTTTTGTCCAAATATGGTGAACAATGTTAGGAGCTTTGATGGAGAAACTCAACTAAGTGCTAATTTTGTACAAGAGATGAAGGATCTTCATGTGCAAGTGAAGGAAAATCTTGAGAAGAAGCCTGAAGAAAGAGTCCTCAAGAGGAATGAGAGCAAGATGAAGCCCAAATTTGATGTTATTAATCTTTTTTAAGTGCACCTAAAGAAGAAAAGATTGAGAGGAGTCAACTTCTTAAAGTTGATATCCAAGAAGATGGGTCCTTTCAAGATAAAGGCCAAAATTAATGTTAATGTCTTTTATGTTTAATGTTATAAATCTTACACATTACCATGGACTGGTAGCTAATGAAACCAAGTAGGGTAACATCAATAAGTTGAAGGGAGCTATTAACAAGTCCAAGCCTTTAATAAATAAGAAGGCAAATGTACTCAAGAAGAGAGAAGCTTTTAGCACTCTTGGAGTGAAAAGGCATAAGCACTTGATCCATTAGGAGGATCAAACTATGGATGATGTTGTATGGATCCATGAGATCAAACTTGTTGAGTGGAGGATCACTTCTATCCCGACTCCATTGTTCACCTAAGTTCACTTTTTCAAGGGTAGAAGAGCTAGTGTAGGGACACCCCTTCTAAGCCCCAATTTCATCCCTACAAACAATCAATTGTAGGTTTTGTGAAGTTGGAGAAAGTCTTGAAGGCCAAAGTGATGTCTTTGTCAAGAGCTAAGATGTTACAAGATATGTTTCAAATGGCTAGAAGATGTCTTTTTTAATAGGAAAACATCTCATTCTAGCTAGAGACATCTCTAGGAAGACATCTCATTCCAAGAGTAGACATCCTACTTCAACATGAGATGTCTCCAACAAGGCATATATGTCTTTCCTAAGTCTTGGATGTTGCTGAAGATGTTTTGTCAAGCTTGTAGACATCCTGTATAGCCTGGGAAAGTTTCAAGTTGGTAGCTTCAAGTTTGAAAATAGCCAAAAAAAAAAGATGAGGATAATATGGAAATAGCTAGGAATCTCCAAGTTAATCATGAAGAATCTTTCCCTAGGGTTCTTGTCTTGAATTTGTTAAATATTATTGTGTGTTTCATGTTTTAGTCATATGATGAGATGTGATGAGAGAAGAGTTTTGTTGAAGGAGACTACATGAGTATGTATGCATCTTTATGGGCAATTGTATGTTTGGCCATTGCAACTCTCATTGAGTGCATTGTGTATGATCTTAGTCCTATGTTTGTGAGAAGGTTCTCATTCAGTTATGCCTTGCATTAAGAACAATCGTTATATGCTTGTAGAGCCTCATGCTCTACAATGTCATTGAGTGTGTGAGTGTGTTGTTGTGGGTTGTGGAACCATTGATTTGCAATCTTCTTCACATTAATTGAAGATAGGTCTTTTTGTTTTCTAGAAAATTGAATTATCTTCATATATTCTAGATTTGATGTGTGTTTGAAGGGCTAAAATAAATAGAATAACTCTACTCCAAGCTCTTCTTCTATATTCATATGGTGCCACTTTGCTAACTATGAATGGAAGTGTTGGGCAGGCTATCTTTTCACCTAGGAAATATCTACCTTGGTGTAGATTGCTCAATCTCTCTAGATTTTTTTAGGGATAGGCCATGGAGTGTTAAATCTAGCTAACATTGCCCAACAAGTAGTGCTACGATCAATTGTCATTAACTAAAGAATTGGCTCTTCTTCAATGGGTTAAACCAAGTAGTGCTAGTCTAAGGATAATTATGACTTGGTCTTAGTCTTTGCCCCCTCAAATGAGATGATGACTCATCAAGGCCTTGTCCACTATCCCATAAACCCCAACCAAAATCAGCACAATGCTATAAGTAGCAACAACCAAACAGACACACATACAATTCACATGTGGTAGATTAGGGACTTTGCCTAGCCCTTGCCAAGTGATTGGTAGATTCCAAAAATAATCTAACATCTTCATAGAGAGATCACTTAAGTTAGTAGATGCATGTTACATAGTTCTAAGATTTGGCAATTGTGTCTAGTAGGTCCTTTAGTCATCTACTAGTAATGTTTTTTAGAGTCACAAACTAAGATGCCTTTCATGTGGACATAACCTTGCATTTTAATTACAAAGTCAAAGTTTGAAGTAATATGACTTAGCCATAGGATTCTTTCTCATAATCTCAATCAGCATAGCAAGTATAATTCATGCTAGTTTGTTGATGAATCATGTTTTACATGATCCTCGATATTGGGTACGCGCTATCATGGCCAAAGATGCGATATTAGGCATGCAATATCGCGAGGTACTCCCAGGCATATAAATACAACCCTTGGGCACATGATTCAATAGTAGTTTTTTTTTAGTCAAGTAGTGAAATTCTTGCAGTTTGTTCATTTGAGAGTTAGAATATTTTCCAAGTGCTTGCAATAGGAGGTCTAAGTGTAATCAGATCTTTATTCAAGCATTGATATACCTGAACATGCCATTGTGTTGGTAATAAAGACGAGCTCTTTGATTCATCCTTACAGCACTTGAGACTTTCTTTCTTTATTCCTTGATATATTGTGATTTCATGCAGTTCATATTTAATGTTATTCATGCAACAATTAATTTTGATTAATTAATCAACTAATTAAAATATACAAGCACGATCTTCAAACATACATATGACACTTGGTAGCTCAAAAACAGTTAGTGTTTAACAACCCAACAGTGTTTACATGAGGTTCAAGATGTGTTCGAGAAGTGGGGATGATTACTTATGTTAGGTTAAATTAGAAAATAGTTCACTTAGCATTTAATTACTTTCAATTTCATTATTTTTTTAGATGATCAAATTTATAAAACATAAAATGATAAAAATCTTATGCCTCAATCACACTTAACCATACACTTGCATTTCACAAGTGAGACTAGGAAGACAATGAACAAACAACACGAACTCACTATTTAGCTCTAGCATACTTGGTAATTAAAGTCTACGAAATTTGACTGGATCACATGTGAATGCCTGTGATTCATATGGTTGGGCATAGGGGTACCTCGCCACTCATCATTGGAGCCGTTATCAGGGACTTTAGTTCTACGTGCGCTATCTAAACTTAGTGAAACTTAGTAACCTTGTTGTTCAAACCCTAAAGGTCGAATCTTACAAAAAAATCATTATTACAACTAAATTAAATCTTAACTGCACACTACCTATAGATTCATTAATATAAAATGTCTTCTTCTCATAGGAGTCTATCTCCCCCCAAGGAAGACCAAGTGCCACAACAATACTGGGTGGTATATACTCATCTTGATGAGTATGTACTAGACTTCACCTTCATCTTACATCAAGATGAAATGCTACAATGGCACGACATGGAATGTACCATTATGTTGCACTGGATCAATCTATTCCAGCTATGCTCTAGCTAATGCTTGCACGACATGGACTTCGACATCTTCACGAGATATGAGATGCAAGATCTTGATTCAAGGGATTACCATCCCAGTGAAGCACAAAGATTAAGAGATCGTTAGCTGGAGCAACATCATGAGCTTTTGAAGGGCAAGGGGTTAAACACTTTTCCACCTCCACTTAGCCCATTGGATGGAGGCAAACACTTCTCTGGGGGCTTTTTCTTTGGTGACACTCCTCTCTTTGACTTTGGTCAAGGGGCTTTCAACCAAAATGTGCAATCCACAACTCATAATCCTAGTTTTGGTTAGAACAGATCCAATGACAAAAATGGATCTTCAGGAGCCAGTCATGACAAGGGGGCAAATGGAAGTCATGATCGCGATTGTGATCGTGATCATCAAAGAGAAGGTGATAGGTGTCAACACGATGCAAGTCCTCCTTCCTCTTTCCCTTCATCATCTTCTTCTTCTTCATCTGGCTCAGATCATGGCTACCAAGAGCATGACCATGATGGAGGTGACTGACGAGACCAAAACAATAGAAGGGACCATCGGGACAGTTGCAATCGGAGGTGTGGGCGATCCAAAGAGATCCACCACGATGAAAGAAGGGTTAGTAGAGAACATCGTAGGCACCATCACTATGGCCTTGATGAACCTCTACTTGCCACTCAAAGCATTTTAAACATTGCAGAGGACATGAGGATTCCAATAAGACATGTAAAGGATAGCAAAATAAAGAGGCTAGACATGAACAACATCCCTCGATTTGAGGAAGGCAATGATGTTGGTCTACAAAATCATCTCCATGCCTTCCAGAATGCATGCGCCTTGCAAAATATTAAGAAGTATTGGCAGAAGTTGAAATTATTTCCAAGAACACTCATTAAGGAAGTAGAAAATTAGTACTGGTCCTTGGAACCAAAATCAATTGGGCAGTGGACTACAATGTTAGAATTGTTTAATGACAAATATCAAACGTACTCCCAAGTGTCCAACCTAAGGAAGCAGATCAAAGGGTGGAAACAAGGAAACCATGAGCCCTTGGATGTTGCTATTGGCCGATACTACTCTCTATTGCATAAGTATCCTAGCCATGGATATTCTCAGCTTGATCAACTTCATCATATTATAGACGGGTTGTAATCCGAAATAAGGAAAACCCTTGGCATCTATGCTTAAAGGAGACTGATAGAGTTAAGCACCTATTGAATCCAAAAGTTAATTGAGCAAGTAGCCAAGGAGGAGGGAGAATTTAGAAAGTGAGAAAGTGCAGACGAATACAATACAGATCCTTCTATTCACACAAGGGGGGTTCAATTTTTCGATAGTGAGGATGAGTTAATAAGAGATAAGGTGGCTAATTAGAAAACCTTGCCATTCTAGAAATTGTAGTCTAAAATTATGACTAAGGTTGACCAATTATGGGACTCCATGGACAATAGGTTTCAAACTATCTTAAAAATTGCTAAAGAGTCCAAGGAACAAAGTGGTGAGTGTGAGTGCCGAAGACATAAGGAAGCTAAATGTGCCATATCCAAGGGTAAGGGTAAGATGGTTGCAATAGAAATGGTTGTAGACAACAAATCAAATGATGATGGTGGGTGTGACGTCTGCCAGTATGAACATTCCAAGGAATGCTATCCAATTGTGTCACACTTGTAGGAATCTAGGGTGTATGTCTTACATCCATGACTTGCACAAATGCAAACACCCAAAATATTACCTTATCCACAAGGAAACTCTTGACAGTTTCACCAACCATAATAGTATTATCCAAGTGGAACTCCATCGCAACCTTATGAATTATACCAACAGTGGCAACAACCACAATTGTGTGCGTTTGCACCTCCAAGATAGCAATACCCCTACCAATAACTAGATCCCTTTGGTTATTAATTTTAGCAACCTTTATCTTCACAGGACTCTTTTGGGCATGTTGCTGGTTACCAACCTCACCACTACCCTCTTGAAGTTTACCAACCACCATATGCAAGGAGTGACGCCACTTACTATCCTCATGCTTCTCCTATTCCTATGCCTACTCCTCTGCCTCCTACATAGCTACCACCTGCTCCATCCATGCAAGGTGAATTGCCTAAAGAAACGCTATGAGGGTAGTTAATCTACAACCCATTAGCCAACCTAGTGGGTTAGAACCATGATCAAAGAAAAGATCCTTCTTCCTACCTCACAATCCACCAAAGCCCTCAAACACACTAGTGGTTGGTAGCCCTGCTCCTCCAACTTCCTCTGCCTCACCTTTATCTAAGTCCCCTTCAAACCAAAATCCCTCTTGAATCCATACCATGATGTTGACCCATGCTGTATTTGATTGGATTCAAGCTGGTAACCTACCCAGGAAGTTAGCTGATCCTAGGAGTCCCTTAGTATATTTGCAAATTACTAGGAATGAGCCTTTTAAAGCTCTTCTTAACTCTAGTTCTAGTGTTAATCTGATCTCGCATGAGATGTACACTACATTAAACCTTCCTCCCTTGAAGAAGAGTAACATCAGGCTAGAGTTGGCAGACTAGTCCATCACTGTTCCATTGGGACTGGTAGAAGACATCATGACCATCGTTTGTGGATGGTCATATCCTGCTGACTTTCTAATAATCAAGGTGGAGAACTACAAGGGGAACTTCCCAATTATTATGGGATTGGTTAAGCATTGTTGATGCCAAAATGGGCATTAGAGATCTTTCCTTAGAGATATCCAAAGAAAATGAATTTGGGAAGATCAAGAAGAAGAGGGTTGAGTGTATTGCATACAGCAATTCAGAGTACCATTGTGTGCAAAAGCTATGGTCAGTGAAGCAAACATCTATCTCTACATGCAAGCAGTGTGCACTAAAAGCTAAAATCCAAAGATGTTTGAACACAACAACCACAAAACAAGAAGGCACCCAATGGCTAACAGCTAATTCTAGTAGCAATACATTGTGCATGGAACCTACTAAGGGCCTAACATGTGATTATGTTGCTAGTATGCATGAACTCAAGCAATTTTATCACAAATTCTTAGAGGGAGTAAATGATGATATCAATTGGGGAGTTGGAGATTCCTGACAATTTCAAATAAGAACCCCTTGAATTAAAGACACTACCAACCAGAATGGAGTATATGTTCTTAAAAAATGCAAAGTCGGTCATTATTAATGCCAAACTTGTTGTAGGACAAAAGAAGATGTTGATGAATGTTATAGAAAAATGTTCAACAGCCTTTTCCTGGTCATATTCTGAGCTCATAGGAATAGATCAAATAATATTCCAACACCGAATATACACTCACCCTATCGTTAAGCTGAAACGATAGCCACAGTGGTGATTGAATCCCAAATTAAAGCAGATTGTCAAAGAGGAGATCAAGCAACTCCTCAAGGTCAGATTCATCTATCCTTTTGCAAATAGTGAGTGGATTAGCCCACTCGTGATCGTGCCCAAGAAAAGAGGCAAATGGTGGGTGTGCATCAACTTCCAGCTATTCAATAGGCAACTTTCAAAGATCATTTTCCGTTCCCTTTTGTCAACCAAGTGCTGGACATCATTTCTAGGCACAACTACTATAGCTTTCTAGATGGTTATAGTGGCTATAACCAAATCCAAATCATACCAGAGGACCAAGTGAAGATGCCTATCACAAGTCCTTGGGGGACTTTTTCTTACCATCAAATGTCATTCAATCTATGTAATGTCCTAGCTACATTTCAATAATTAGTTCTTAGCATTTTCCAACAACAAATTAGTAGCAGGGTAGAAGTCTTCATGGATGACATTTCTACCTACGAAGCTACATTTATGTAAGCCCTAGACCATCTTGAGCAAGTGTTGAGGAGATATGTCAAAACAAACCTCTAACTCAATTGGCAAAAGAGCCATCTTATGGTCCAAGAAGGCATAGTCCTGGGGCACCATATCTCAAAAGCAAGAATTGAGGTGGACCCAGAAAAGATAAGGGTCATCCAAGGAATAACTAGTCAACTAGAAACCGTTAAAGAAGTGTAATCATTCCTTGGCCATACTGGCTACTACTGGCACTTCATTAAGAACTTTTTCAAAATTAATAAGCTATTGGTTGAATTAACAAAAAAATATGAACCATTTGTTTAGACCCCTACATGTGAAACAACATTTCAACAAGTAAACCAAAATCTTGTTGAGACCCCAATTCTACAAGCACCTAATTGGTCCAAGCCATTTCATGTGATGACTGATGCATCAAATTATGCTTTGGGGGCAGTGCTTATGTAACTAGATGATTAAAAACATCCATATTACATTCACTACACAAGTCAGAGTATAGCAGGTGCATAGCTAAACTACATCACTACAAAAAAATAGTTGATGGCAATGGTGTTTGCCTTAGAAAAGTTCAAGCACTATGTGCTTAGTTATAAAGTGTTCGTGCACACAGATCATAGCACCATCTGATTTTTAATGAATAAACCAATGGTAAGCCCCCATGTCATAAGGTAGCTTGTGATTTTGCAAAATTTCAATCTCACAATGGTAGATTGAAAGGGTGTGAAAAATGTGGTCACTGATCACTTATCACGGCTAAGATGGGACGACAAGGAGAAAGAGAGCCCCTTATCTGACCAATTTCTTGACAAATCTCTCTTTTTAGGGGCTATTAATGCACAAATTCCCAATGAACCAAGATGGTATGACACCATTCTTATTTATCTGCTAAAGCAAGAACTACCACAAGGGCTAGACACCCAAAAAAAACAACAATTTCTTCACAAAGTTAAGCATTTCATGGAAATCAATGGGAACCTTTACAAAGCATGTCCAGACAGTGTGGTACGCTAGTGTGTCCCTAACACGGATCAACTGTGTGTTCTCTAGGATGCTCACGAAGGCCCTTGTGGGGGCCATTATGCTAGGAGATGCATGGACATAAAAATTCTCATGGTAGGATATTACTGGCCAACAATCTTTAGGGATGCACACCAGTTCATTCATGCTTGTGATCATTGTCAGAGAGATGGTGGAATGACAACTCAAATGGAGGGGCAACAATAATGGATTCAACCTCTTAAGCCGTTCAATATTTGGGGCATTGACTTTATGGATCCCATCGCACCTATGCCAAATAGAAAGGCATATATAATAGTCATGGTTAACTATTGCACTAAGTGGGTAGAAATAGCAACCATCACCAACTGTACATCCAGTAGTGCTACTCAGTTTGTACAACAGAACATCATAAACAGGTTTGGTGTGCCTCATGCATTAATTTCTGACAATGGAACTCATTTCACAAGTGCCACTTTCTGAAAACTTATGCAATGCTTGGGGGTTGAGCACAAACTCATAACACCTTATCACCCTCAATCCAATGGTCAAGCTAAAGTCACTAATCGAGAGATTACGAAAATTCTAATGCACACTATTAGCAAGTACCGAAGGAACTAGAGCACCAAATTAAATGATGCCCTTTGGGCTTATCACTCCACATGGAAGCTTCCCATAGGTTATTCTCCTTATGAGCTTGTGTACGAAAAACTACCAAAACTGCCCATTCAATCTAAGCTCTATACACTCTCTACAGCCTGTGACCTTAACATGGATCTAAGTCTAGTACAAAACGAAACATTAATGAACCAAAACTTGCTAGATGAAAATTGATTAATGGCCTTGTCATCCAACGAAATACATAAGGCATTCAACAAAAAATGTCATGCCTCAAAATAAGGAAAGTCAAGTTTCAACTGCGAGACAAGGTTCTCTACTGGAATCCTGCACACATACCTCAACGAACCAAGTTTCAAACGTTGTGGGAAGGACCTTACCTTATCAAAGAAAATTTTCCATCTGAGGCCATGATTATATATAAACCTAATAGCCCAAACAAGAAGCAATTAGTCAACATCTAACAACTGAAACCTTTTCATGAGTCCAAGCCAACCAACTCAACAGACACCTCACCCAATCAACAACCATGCTCAATCTTTCGGATATCCTCCTTCCAACTTAGTTGTGGGGGAGATGGCCATCCATACTAACACTTTAAGTGGCTCCTTAGTCTTTTAACTTTTTGTTTTACACATTTTTGGTTTTACAACTTTTTTTTTTCATATTCTTTGTTTTACATCTTTTTATTTTTCAAGTTATTGATCTTTTCTAAGTTTTTTTTTTATACCATCATTAGTATATTTAATATTTCTTGAATACTCTTTTACTTTCTTTTATATTTTCTTATGTTTGGTGTAATTCTCTACTCTTTTTGCTAATAAGGTATCAAGTACCATGGTAATGTGCTACTCGATGGTGGTATGTATCATTTGTGATTTGATTGTTGATGTCTGGTTTCTGACTTTGAACATTGTTATTGACAACTAGGACATGGTTTCTTTTCATGTAATAGGGAGTGAGTCCACATCATCCACCCATTCACACACTCTATGATTCCCCTTGTTTTGGAAACGTGTAGTCTCTTTTTCATTAATACAACTTTAATAAATTTGTGATTTGTGTAGTTTCTAGAATTGGGAAGGAATCAAAGGTTTGGACAAGGTGTGGCTTTACAGGGATGTGATATTCTTCATGGTTTTCTATTTTCCTATGTGCGGGGGTGTTCTCATGAACTTCTCACTGTTCCATGTCATTCCACAACAGGAAGTCGAATAAGTCCTTGCATGGTGTGGTCCTCATCCTTACAAAAAAAATAAAACAAAGATGATTAGGATTCAAAGCACACCCCTTGGACAAAATAAATGCAAAAATGCATGGGTCTTCGCATGGTTTGGTTCCCATCCAAATAAATAAAAAAATAAATATGGAAATTCAAAGCACACCCCTTAGAGAAAATAAAAGGGCCACAAGCACTGGTTATGGGACTTGTCTTATCTACTCTAACTAAGGCCCTTTCTCACTTCCTACTTCTTCTCCAATTTGGGATGGTGGTTGTTTAGTGGGAATAGTCTTGCATCTCAGGGGATGGACTAGTCTTAGAATGTCGATGCAAGGTCATTGAAAGTGGTTGGTTTTGGTCTAGACTAAGGATGGATCCTACTGAGTCATTTACACAAACTCCACAAGGGACTTCATGTGACCATAATTAAGAACTCAATTCTATTCTCTCTCTCATCCATCTATGCTTTTCATGCCTCACCTCACTGCTAATTTCGTGTTTTGATTTGATGTTCTAGTTTGATGTGTCGAGATTCTCAATCAGTTACTTTTGGGTTTTTGTACTTAACCTTTCGTAACCATTAATCACCCATGACACCCACGGACTCCTTGGTTTGAAGTTATGCAAGGGCATAAAAGGCCTGTGCCTACTTTGGGACGGACCCACTTGCATATCTTTTGGTTTGGTTAAGTTAAGTTCTTTTACCTTAAACATTTTTATAATCGAATTCTTTTTATTTACCTCATTAATTCCATCCAATTGTGCGCATTTTCACAACTGATTTTAGTGAATTCTTTCTTTTTATTGTTGTGAATTTCCATACCCTCTTTTCAGTATTCCTTGTGTTAAGCTTTTTCTAAATTTTATGGACCACTTCTCTTACTTAGCCCATTTGTCAATCTTCCCACTAACATTATCAAGCAACCAATCCACCATAATCACAACTTAGCTAGATAAAATCACTGATGAGACAAGGTATTCCACTGCTATGTGTTACACTTTATATACTAATCCTTGATTTTGTTGTGCTTGCAATGGGGAGCATGGACTGGAAGCAGGACTGTCTTCACCAAGGATGATGCAACAATATCACTCACCGAAGATTGTTCATGATTGCTAGATCTCTTCTACCTCTCCCTCATTCTTCTATTTCCAAGAGATGTTGGATGTCCATTGGATCCGAGGGTGTTATTTCCTATGATCATGAACACCCAACTTTGTACATAATTGTAATGATGTATGCTCGAGCACTTCTGTATTTATCTATTTTCTCTGTGTCACTCTACATATCAGTCAAACATTCCATACCTCCTCATATATTTTGCAAGGGACTTGTTCCTCTTCTTCTATACTCGAGGACGAGTTTTCATTCAGTCGTGGGGTATGATGAATCATGTTTTACTTGAGCCTCGATATCAGGTACATGATATTGGGTATGTGATATCACAGCCCAAGATGTGATATTGGGCATGCGATATCGTAGGGTACTCCTGGGCCTATAAATACAACCCTTGGGCACACAATTCAATAGTAGTTTTTTTGAGTCAAGTAGCAAAATTCTTGCAATTTGTTCATTTGAGAGTTAGAATATTTTCCAAGTGCTTGCAATAAGAGGTCTAACTATAATCGGACCCCCCCCCAAGCATTGATGTACCTGAACACACCATTGTGTTGGCAATAAAGACGAGCTCTTTGATTCATCCTTGCAGCACTTGAGACTTTCTTTCTTTATGCATTGATATATTATGATTTCATGCAATTCACATTTAATGTTATTCATTCAGTAATTAATTTTGATTAATTAAGCAACTAATTAAAATACACAAGCATGACCCCTTCGAACATACATGTGACACTTGGTAGCTCAGAAACAGTTAGCATTTGACAACCTAGCAGTGTTTACATGAGGTTCAGGATATGTCCGGGAAGTGGGGACGATTACTTGTGTTAGGTTAGATTAGACAATAGCTCACTTAGCATTTAGTTACTCTCACTTTGTTATTGTTTTAGGCGATCAAATTGATAAAACATAAAATGATAAAAAACTTATGCCTCAGTCACACTTAACCATACACTTGCATTTCACAAGTGAGACTAGGAAGATAACGAACGGACAACACGAACTCACCATTTAGCTCTAGCGTACTTGGTAATTAAAGTTTGCGAAATTCGACCAGATCACACATGAACGCCTATGATTCGTATGGTTGGATGTAGGGGTAACTCACCACTCATCATATGTACACTAGTATTACACCTAAGATTGGGCCAAGAAGGAGGAATAGTAAGCAGCCAACGAGTGGCCCTTCATCAAATCTCACCCTAGAACTTTGATTCTATTTAGAAGGGCTAGCTAGACCTTGTAAGGGGTGGACTAAGTCTACAACCACAAAGTCTATGGGAGTAATTGCTTACTCCTTAATCTCCAAACTTAGACAGCACTTACCATCTTGGCTCGCTATGAGTACCATCACAGGGTTCTTTCGTGAAACTATTGACTTCCCAATTATAGTCGGTAGTTGATGAATATAGAATCCATGCATGTAATTTGATTCTTGAATAAGATGCACTTGAATTTTTTATTCTAAATTTCTCGTCTTTCTAGTTTATGCTAGCTTTTAGGAAGCTAAGGAACAATTCCCTTGTAACCCATTGTTTAAGAGATCTTAGTGTTTATCCAATCAACAAATTATACAATCATGCTAGTGAAGGGAGCTAATATATATGCACTATACATATCTTTCTCCTTAGTCATTATCAGCATTATTCTCCATGATATTAGTCCATACTTTTGTGGTCTTAGTGCATTTGGTGAGTTAGCTCATGACAACACAGGGAAGGGGTGAGAATACCAAGAGATATTTAGACATTATATGGCAAGTTCTCTGAGTAAGTCTTCTATTATATAGTTAGTTTTCCTAGATTCACTATATATATAGACTTTCTAGTAAGCGGATAGCCTGGTATGCACATCAAGTGGCTA
This sequence comes from Gnetum montanum, assembly GCA_015680685.1. NCBI lineage: Eukaryota > Viridiplantae > Streptophyta > Gnetopsida > Gnetales > Gnetaceae > Gnetum > Gnetum montanum. The sequence goes on from MNCI01031167.1 coordinate 248,577, forward strand.
ATTCTAGTTGTTTGATCCATGTATAGGCTCACTTTAGCCCATTAGCTCGATCATTAGAACATCAATATAATCTTTCTTTATGTATTTCTAGTTACTCCAATTAACTTTCTATTCACTTCACACATCCTTGACTATAGGTTACACAGGTTATTAGTGTGCTCAACCACATTATGATACATGATTCCACTTATTTCTACATAATTGGTATATTGTAAATTTTATAAATAGATTTAAGCATTGCACATTTGCACACTTGAGAGTTTTACCAGAAGTGACAACTAGCTAATAGCTTTAGACTATCAAATAATCTCTTCCATGTAAGTGCCTTAGGTTTGTGGTGAAACTCTTTTATTATTAACTCAAGCTGCCTATTAATAAATTACAATTAAAATCATATGATAAATTACAAACAATAAAGTGTTAGCCTAGTGGTAAAATCTTAATTTAAAAATTCTAAGTCATAGTTTTGATTCCAGTAAGTAATACTGAGTTATAAAATTCTAATTAAACTATGTGTCTTGAGGTGTACCTTTATTGCAATAGGTACAATTATTTTAGGATTTCAAATAAAGTACAATTAAAAGTTACAAGCGAAGAATGATAGTGTAGTGTGATGTGCATAAAGTTCTAATTGAACTACATAACTTGGGAGTATTTCTATATTACAGGTATAATAATTTTAGGGTTTAAATAAATCACAATTAAAAACTAAAAGTGAAGAATGCTATTGTAGTGTGATGTTGCATAACAATTGATGAGCAATAGAGTATTCAACACCCAACCATACGAGATATGAGTGTTCACACACAATCCTGGTCAAACTCCATAGATAAAGTAATATGATTATACTAGTAATTGATTAGTATTCACGATCGTTGTCTTCCCAAGTGAGTTAGTAAAATCAATGCATGTAATTTAACACACAGTGAGGTATATGATATTGATATTGAATTGGCCATTAGACTCTTAATAAACATAAAGTGAAAGTAAAGGTTTTTAAATCAAAACAGTAAAACAAATCTAAACTAGCCTATGCGATAGGTAGCCAATTTTCCCATCACACCTTGAACTTAATGCAACTACTACTATGATTACCAAGTATCACTAGTGGGCGTACTACTAAGTGATAGTACTACTAGGTTACCAAGTAGTTACATTTACATGCTCGGTGGTACTCATTCCGCTTAACATCATTAAAAGTAAATTGCAAGTAACGGTAAACTTTGCAAGTAATGATAAACATTAAACTAAATGGAAACAAAAATAGTAACAATAAATATTAAGCTAAATGGAAATAGTAACACTAAATATTAAGCTAAATGAAAACAAAAATAAAATTAAGTGTTGTTGCAATGATGTAAAGTAATCTCAATCTTCATTGTCGTGCATGCAATGCATTCAAATACATCACACTCAAATAAAGACTCCATTCAATTACAAAACATCACACTAGGGGTGCATTGCTAAATTTTAAATTCAAGAAAACAAACTGAAAAAATTCTATCTACCATAGATCCATGCACCTAAGTGTTACTTATATTCACTAGCACGCACCTTGCAATATTGTTTATACAATAACACATCTACAACACGATAACACATCTACAATATCACAGATACAATATCGTAACTACAATAATGTTGCCGCAAAACTTTCAGATTTATCAACAACACATATCGTAACTACAATAATGTTGCCGCAAAACTTTCAGATTTATCAACAACACAAAACTTTTGGATTTATCAACAACACAGTAACCCTATGCCTTATCCAAGTCACCCATATAAACCTTATGGATAGGGTATCGAATACTACCTTTGTGGATAGGGTAGAACCTTGTGCAACCACTCATTTTCCATTTAGAAAAAAAAAACAAGTTATTTTACATTCTCGGAAAAAGAAATTGAAATTAAAAGAAATCATATGCTACTGCACAAAGATGAGGATAAAGAAATTTTTTCAATGAAGGGTCGTGTGAGCCAATTTTTCATTGTTAGTCTTCATGGTTACCCTCCAAAGCGCATTATTGTTCAGTTTTGTAAACCAGTGTTTCCTCGTTAGTCTTCATGGTTCCTCTCCAAACCGCATTATTGTTCTATTTTGCAAAAACTTGTCATCCGCTGATGATCTCTATCCAGAATCCACACGCCGGCAGCATTACGCAGATAGCTCCACCTTAAGTTTCACTGGCTGTGTCATGCTTCCATAGGCTTCCACAGCAACAGCTTCATTTTGCTTCTGTTCTGTATCAGTATCGTTAATGCACAGCGACAGCTTAATTTTCCACAGGTAAAGCATGGTTTGTGTTTTCATCCTTTGTTTCATGCTTTTTCTGGTCTCTTATTCGTAAACAGTCGATTATTCAGCAACTAAGGAAACGTTTTTTCTATTTACGATTTTTACAAAAGACGTGCGCTCGTTTAAGGCTAAACGAGTATATTCTTGATTCATCTCCGCGCAAAGTCGGAAGCCAACGAGCAAATCTTGATCCAAGCAAACCATTATTTCCATCCTTGATTATCCCAGTCCAGACGCCTCGAAAACAAAACCAAAATCATCTTCGATCTCTCCTTATCAAATCCCAAACGAACAAAGTATTTGTGATGGCCAATCCCACAATCTCCCAATCCAGGCATCCAATCGCCCAAAGCAGAAACCTTGAAATCACCTATCACCTCTTGTTACCAAATCCAAACCTAATTGCAATGCTCTGCTTACCACAAGGAAGCAATCATTAACAAACCTAGAATTCATGCAAGTATCCCAGTTATGCTGACATGTTAATCTGTAATTCATTGACACATGGACTATAGATCTCCCATTCAGAAGAATTGAGGAATTAACGTTCAGCCACATCAATAGAAATTTGCATACATTTGGGTGCATAACTTGGAAGATACGCATTTGCAATACTTGTACAACTTCAAAAGCACCTAGGCACTGCACCGAACAAAAATCGATGACAAAGCGCCCTTTCATTTTGCATCTTGCAAAAGAAATATCGAGCTTTCTCAAAGATTAATTCCTATACAAAAATGGACTAAGGTACAACTGTATGCTTGTTAGCATACTGGGGTTGGAATGTGCAAAGTCACCTGCACATCTCCAAATTCATCTCTACGTTACTTTTCTATAGCATTTGTACATTGTGATAAGAAAATACCACTGAATGTTGAGAGAACATGAATGAATTGATGATCTGTTGATGTTATATATAACATGAATTCCATAATTGAGAAGACCATCCTGAATTTCATGATTCAGAGTGAACACAATTTGTGGTTGTAAAAGATGTAAATAATTAGGAAAATCAACAAGTAGATACTGAAAGTGCATTGCCATTGATAGCTCGGTAACACTGAATACTGCAAAGAGGAAGGTTTGATTTGGAGTCTCTGTACTTGTAAGTGTTGTTACAAGAGGGACCAGCACATTTTTCACGCTCAGGAGGATATCTGGATAAGAATAAATACAAACTAATAAATTCAACAGACACCAAAAAGTCTTAAAATACTTGATTCCGTCAATTCAAATTATAAATATAAGCAGATTATTTTCATAGAAAAAACAGACTTACTTTGATGGACCGCCATGGAATATACTTGGCATACCAACATCCTCAGAAAATGATAAAACTGTACCTTTCAGGTTCATAACCACTGTAACACTGTTAGAGGGCACTGTCTTGGAATCATCAGCCTTGTCCTACAAGCATGAATGGTATGGTGTTCACAATAGTTTGTATCATGACCATATCATACCAAAAAAAGCCAAAACCTAAGCATTGTTGCAAATGTCCAAAATACCTGTGCCCCGTCTCTTTTCTTCCGTGCTTTAGCCTCACGCTTCTTTTTTCCAGCATCTTGACCTAAAATTTTCTTTATAGCTTCAGCCTGAAACAACATAGAATATGATGGATTAATTGAACAATCTACTTGGATGTCCAGATACCTTCCATGTGCAACAAATTAATATAAAAGATCTTGGAAATAGATACCTGAACTTCTTTATTCTGCTTTTCCACTTGGATTTTCCGTTTTTGAGCAGCTTCCGCTTTTTTCAGCTGTTGTTCTAAATCTGACAGTTTTTCTTTTTTCTCTGCAATGAGAAGGGGAAAAGAGCCTTACTAAGAAACAGCTACAAATAAATACATCAATCCAAGATCTGTTGTTTCCGATGAAATAATATGTTAGCCACTGGGTAACAAAAATCTGTATCTGTATCTGCAATTGCCCACGTTCAATAGAAGCAATACTTGCAAATCAATAACAAGATCGTTCAAGAGATTAAACTAAAAATATTCCCAATCTATTGAGGTGACACATTAGTATTATCTGGGCATCGGAAACTCTTAAATTACCTCAACAAACTCCTCAAAAAATAACATTTTAACGATAGTTTTTTATTCAATCTAAAGAAATAAAAGAATCCATCACAAAATAAACAATTCTTAAGGGTCAAGACATTCCATTGCAATATGTGTGTGTCAGTTCTCATAAATAGTGACAAAGAGTAACATTTTAAAAATTTAGATCCATTTAAAGATTTTATGCAGGTGTAAAATAGCCGCTAAACTTACTTCTCTGACTTTTCAGAGGCAATCCATTTGGAAATTCAATGAGGTTGGCTCCCAACTCTGAGTCCGCCTCTCTCATTGCTCTTTGTCGAGCAGTCAACTGAGTTTCTTTCTTGTTACTTTTCTTTCCTTCAAAATCCACATCCATATCTTCCACATCATCTACAGATGCAGCTTCCTCTTCATCTTCTTCATAAAAATCTCCACCTTCCTTATCGTATCTTGCTTTTTTCCAAGATCTTTTATTTTGTTCTGCCCCTTCCTCATCTGCATATTCAGCATTCAATATACTATTATTTCCAACCAGAGATATTTTTCTGGTAGATGCTAAATCTTCATCCAACTCACTGTAGTCATGATTAAATGTGTTTTTCTTAGAACCTCTTTTTCGATTTGATTCATTCTCTTCAATATCCTCTTCCTGTCCACCATCAAACATTCGTGGTTTTGGTGTTCTAGAACTTTTCCTTACAGATTGAGTGCCCATTTTTTTCTCCGGCTTTGGAAGCACATCATTTGCTAAATCTGTGTGCTGATTCTCATTTACATTTCGATAATCAAAATGTGCAGAAGCAGCTGTGCTTACTCGAAATTCAGATGTAGATTCCTGAATAGGCTTTTCCATTCTTGGAGCATAGTCATCTTCATCATCCTCATCCTGAGAGTTTTCAGAAAGATAAAGCCATTAGTTTTCAAAATGCAATTGTTAACATAAGAGTCTACCAGAAGGGAGTATAACAAATGTATCAAAGATTGATTTCTTTTTTAAAAGAGATGTTATACAATGTAAAAACAAATAAAAGTTTGAAATATGTTCCATCCTATGGCTGAAAAGGCATTGTACACGCAGATTCACCCTAGGTTATTCACGGACAGTACGGAAGGACAAATACGCTCAGAAATAAATATAACACACATTATATTAGCATGTGCAAACGTAAACCCAAGATTTCAAACACACTGATCTTATGGAATTATAAATTCATATGTTAACATAGAAATTGCCAGAGAATTTTTAAAAATGCTTATATACAAAGTACTAGTGCTAAAGGAGCTTTCAAAAAGATAAAGCCATCGGGTTTCAAAACGCAAATGTTCACAGGATGACTTTACCTGAAGGAAGCATAAAAAATGTATAAAAGCTTGATTTCCTTTTCAAAGAAGACAGTATATAAGGTAAAATAGATAATACTTTGAAAGATGTTCTCTAACCTACGGCTGAAAAGGAGTTGTATACACATTTTTCACATTAGGTCATTTCAGAGACATCACCGAAGGGCAAATTCGCTCAAAAACAAATATCACATATTATATTAGCATGTGAAAATGCAACAACAAAATTTGAAATACACTGTGATCTTATGTAATCATAATTTCACATATTAACATAGAAAACATAAAAAATTAAAATAATACACAGTAGTAGTGCTATTACTGGAGATAAGATAAGGCGTCTTTGTGCAGGCTTCGCATGTGATGATGAAGTTTCACCCTGCTTTGATTTGCTCCCACCATGCTGGGGTTGAGACCCAGGAACGGAAACCTTAAATCTTACTTTGGTGCTCCTATTTTCTACAGAAGCTTCGTCTCTGGTAGAATTTGAATGCCCACCGGCACTCTTGGTTTCTTTATCTGTTGATTTACTAAGATTGAGCTTCTTGTGAACATAGCCACCTTCACCTCCTCTACTGTTAACCTGCCCATCCAGACCTCTTCCAATAGCATGATTCTCAAAATTTCTCTCTCGTTCTTTGTAATGACCATGTTTCTCTCCCCTTGATGAAGTGTCCGTCTCTTCGGAATGTCTTTTCCTTTTGAAAGTTTCTCCATACATTCTCCTTTCCTTATCACCCACTTCTGTATCATGATGACCTGAACCCCTTTGCACCACTTTCAATCTCTTTGTAGTACGCTCATGCTCTCCCAATCTTCCTGCTCCCCTTTCACCATTACCATAAAAGCCCCTGATCTCTTCCACTCTTTCATCCAAACCAGTATTTCTATAATTCATCTTGTCATCGAGTCCAAGCCGCCCATTTTCATTTGCACTTCCACTACCAGGCGGGGAGTCCGAAGGAGACGAAGAGGAGTACGGGTACCCACCATTTAAGAAAGGTGCATCAGAAACAGCAGTCCTTGGACGTCTCAAGGAAATCGTCCGTGGCTTTTTAGCGCCTTTCAGAAAGCCATCAAACTCCATTGCAGGAAATGCCTCTGCGACAGCACATACCGAAAAACCAAAACAAAGAAAAAGTCTTCAACATCATAAGCCAAAACAACCTTTCACATCCTAAACTAATGAGAATCTAATACACACAAAATATAGCTCTTCAAATCCAAAGCCTAACACAATGAACTTCCAATGCGCAACAGAAAAACTTATCATCCATAAATTTGCACTAATACCAGAAACACACGATGCAAAACGCTATCAAATCAACGAAATCGATAATGCAGAAAGTGCAAAGAAAGCACATTGAAATGGAAAACACAAAAAGCTCTATCAAATCGCACAAACCAAAAGCAGGCGAATCACACACAAAGCCACAATCACAACGACAAAAAACCAAACAAATCCACACTACAACACGATGAATCAAACACGTTCAGCGTTTCCACGCCTTGGCCTCAAATCCTAACAGCAAGAGGACACAATCGAAGCTCTACGAAACCATTCGATCAGAGACCGCGCGTGAGGCAGATACAATCAAATCTCGCAAACATTCAAGATGCATCGTTCCGACTCGCTCTGTATCAAACCGAAACACGAAACAAAAATAGAATACATACATGAACAGCGACTTTCGCGAGCGAAGGAACAGCGAAGCAAGCCCGACGGCGATGGAGGAAAACCCTAAAGTGCGACGAAGTGCTCGCAGAAGGGGCAGCACCGCAAAATGACCAAAGCAGCGACGGCGGCGAGGGATCCTCCACAGAAAACCCTAGCAAATCAGCGGCGAGCCAAGACAATGAACAGACAAGACAGACGGACAGACAGAGAGAAGGTGAAAGGATAGGGTACCATAGCCTGCCTCTCTCTTAAAAGAAGCGTCAGCAAGAGGCAGACTGGCAGACAGGCGCAAGTAGTGGAGAAGAGGAAGAAGAAGAATAAACAGCAGGAGGAGGGGTCACATGGAAATAATACCAAGAAAACCACACCAAGCCCTAATCCGCCACCACAACGGAGGAGGACCAAAACCCCAGACCAAGACAAACAATAAGCCGCAGCAGCAGCAGCAGCACTAAGAAAAGGATTAAAAGGCAAGCGCGGTCCAGAGGTGCTAAAAAGAGGAGAAATTCCTCTTTCCTCTTCTCTTCTCTTCTCTGACGACAAAACCCCAACCACAGCCCCAAATCCCAACCACAGCCACAATCACGGCAATTGCTTTTTTTCTCTTCTCCTGGCCCTTGTTGCGGATCCGCACAGCGCCGCAAACGGAATTGATGCCGTTTTGTGAACAATTAGGGGCAAAGCGGGAGGATTTGAACCAGGGCGGGTCGAGTTCATTGAGCTCCCCGATTTGTGCTGGTATTTCAGCAGGGGACAGCGGAGAAGAAAGAGAAAGCGTTTGAGCCTGAGCCTTGGTCTGGGCCTGGCAAACTGTTAATGAGATTCTTTGCGACATAATAAACCTGCTGGACATGGACATGGACCTCTGCTCACGCCTGTCTGGCGATTTGCAAAATCCACAAAATATGGTTAAGACAGAAGATGATGATGATGATCCTTCCTCTTCCACCACCACTACTACTACTGCTGCCACTGCATTGCCATTGCCATTGCCATTGCCATTTCCATTTTCCATTTGCCCTTTGCGTCCTCTGCTTTCACAAAGCTACTACTGCTACAACTGCTGTTGCGCGTCCCAATCCCCCTTGTTCATCCTCCTTCCCACAAATCAATCAATCTTTCCTTCTTTCTTTCGTATCTCTGCTTTCTTTGATTTTCGTATCTGTGCTCAGAATAATTATTACGTATTACTCCACTTGCTCGCTCGCAGAGCTTAACAATCTACGCAGCATAACTTCGCCGCACGTCAACACTCATTTCTGCGTTTTCTGTTTTTTTTTTTTTAATTCTCCCATTTTTACTCTGTTTTTATCCCTCGTGCAATTCGTTTTTCTGCCTTCCTACAGGAGTTATACTAAATTTAAATTTAGGCATTCTTAACGAGTTATTGATAACCGTTGGTTGGCTTCTTCCAATAAATTGCAGGGCAAAATTAAGTTTTCTTTATGCCAAAATTACCAACTCACCAATAATGCCTATTATATAGGAATATATTAATTCTAACTTTAGTATATAGTGTGTTATTGCTTAGATGATCCTTAAAGTTAATAGACCATAAATAGCAAACATAACTAAACAAGCTAGGTGATATCAATAGTGAAACTGAAATTAAAATGAAGTTTTATTATATTTATGTGAACGTCTAAAGGATACATTGAATAAGTATTGTATATGTATAATGAAAATTAAATATTGACTTAACAAAGCTGCCCACTAACCCTAGATATAACAAAAAAATATCTTATAGACATTTTGCTACAACATTATATTTTTGTGTTAAGTGTTGAGTTTGAGAACAACTACAAAAAACATGTTGTCCATGTTCAAGATATCTCAACCCACATACCCTACATGCTACTAAGTCTACAATGTTCAAGATATTTCTACTATAGGTGTATAATTCTACTAGCAAAAAATAATTAAGTTAATATAAATATAAAGGATGATTTTCTTGTAGTTTTGGAGGGAAAAAATCTAAATAGCATGTCATGATATAAATAGTTGAAGTGTAGTGGTGCTCGTTAAATTCACATCTAATTATTATAACCGTCAATAATAAGAATAAAGTTCAAAATTTTATTTTATTATTTAGTGGACAATCTAGTGTTGATACGACACTCATCCTTAATTAATCAAGAGGGGCTGTTGGAACCTAAAACATTTTAAATAATATTTAACCCCAAGACATATAGTAGAATTATAACTTTTTTTTTTTAATAGAGGACACTAACCTTAAAAAATTAGAGTACATTGAAGAGAGAGTTTAACAAAAAAGCCCAATAGCTTTGGGAATTTCTTTTTAGGTTTTTATCCTTACAACTAATCCTAAAAAACCTCCCCTTTGTGATAGGAAAAGATTAGGCCTTACCTTCATTTAAAAGAAATATAAAAAAATGAGTCCTCACTTCTAGAAAGAGGACAAGTGTGAATAGAAAGAGTTTAATAAATAAGACATCATAACAAAATACGAATTTTAGGAAATGTAAGAGCTCTCCAAATATCTTTTATTTTGTTCATCCAAAAGTGTGATGATAATTGCATTTTCTAGGCCTTATTGAATTTGTCATAAACAAAATCATTCTTTGTAATAATCTCGTAAGCAACTTTCAAATTAAAAGGAAAAACATATCTATCATCTTTCCAAAAAATATCTTAAAAAGCCTATGCAAACTGTTATCAACTTTAAATAAATTATTTTTCCTTTTTCTATTCAAACCATAGAGGCTAGAAGCTTCATTCCAAATAATCCATCTATTATGCATATGCAAATAAGAAATTGAAGTGATACCAAATATGCTCCAAGTGGTATACAATCTTGATGCATTAGTAGCCCAAACTCCCTCATTAAAAGGAAACCACCATGAACTAATTTGTTTAACCATATCTTTTGAAACTATAATATAATTGTAATTCTAATTGTAATAATATAATAATTAGAGTGGTAATTATTAGAGCGGTTACTCTAATAATTAGAGTGATAATTATTAGAGCGGTTACTCTAATTATTAGAGTGGTTATTATTAGAGCAGTTACTCTAATTATTAGAGTGGTTATTATTAGAGTGGCAGTCTCTCTAAAATTAGAGGGGCAGTTTCTCTAAAATTAGAGTGGTAGTTTCTCTCTAAAATTAGAGGGGCAGTTTCTCTAAAATTAGAGTGCCAGTTTTTGTAATTATTAGAGTAGTTGCTCCCAAGCCTATCAATACAATGCCCAGGCACACAATAGGGGAAGTTAAAAAGAAGAAGAAGAATTCAAAAGAGAAAGTCTTTTAGGAGTTAAATAGCGCAACTCTAGCTAAGTGCTCACAGCAGGAGGTCTAAGTGTGGATGGATCTTTATTCGAGCATTGTGTACCTAAGCACACCTTGTGTATGACAATAAAGACGAGCTCTTGGATTCATCCTTGCAGCACTTGAGATTTTTTTTCTTACTCATTTCCTTTATTTTATTTTCTTCTGCATTTATTTTATTTTATTTTATGCACTTTACATTTCTGTTGATGAGTGGCAAGGTACCCCTACACTCAACCATACGAATACAAGCGTGTACGCGCGATCCGGTCGAACTCCGCAGATTAAATGCCTTAACGCCACAAGGAATGCTTGGGGTTAATTGTTCGTTGTCTTCCCAGGCTTGCTTGTATGTGTCACGGTGTATGGTTAAGAAAGTCTGAGGTATATGATTTTTTTGGTATTTTTCAGTTTATCTCCTAAGCTACGAGGGAAAGGGTTGAGGAACTA
>MNCI01031167.1:260280-335841 GCA_015680685.1 Gnetum montanum
AGGATTGGAAAATGAAGGGAGTGCCACCTCTTATTTATAGATATGACGGCGGACCGCGATATCGCGTACGCGATATCGCAGGGGATGCGATATCGCAGCTTGTGCAATCTGCGTCTCATCATCTGTTATTAGCACACACAGCACGATCACTTCGAGCATGCGTGTAACACTTGGTAACCTAGTAACAATTAGTGTTTGGTAATCCCAATAGTGTTGCGCTAGTTCAGGATGTGTACAGCAAGTGAGAAAGGATATTGGTGTTAGGATTAGTTTAAAGCCTAGTTAATTAGTAGTTAAGTTAAATTAGTCACTTAGTTATCTCTCTCTTTCCCTATTAGCATAGGACATAAAAACATAAAAGCTATAAAAATCATATGCCTCAAGCTTACTTAACCATACAATCGTGACATACAAGTAAGTTTGGAAAGACAACGATCAACCAACCCGTCCTTGTTCCACAAAGGCACATAGGCACTTAGTCCTTGGAATTCAATCGGATCATGCGTGAAATGCTTGTATTCATATGGTTGAGCGTAGGGGTACCTCGCCACTCATCATTGGCATCGTTGTCGAGGACTTAGTTGATTGTGCACTACGTAGAACATAGGAAATCATCCATATCGTTGGGATGTTAGAACAAACCCTTAGGGTTGATCAAAGGAAAGATAAGACAACAGTAAATCGCACACCGAACAAGACGAAAATGTCTTCTTCTTCGCACAAGTGCACTTCACCGCCTAGGACTAACACAAGAGATAGTCGACGACATCATACACGTAACCAAGATCCGCCAGTTCCTCAACAATTTCGGGTAGTATATACTCATCACGATGAGTATGTACCTGATTTCACCTTTATCCTTCACCAAGATGAACAACTGTGTTGGAGAGACTTGGAGGGTAACATAGTGTTGCCTCCAGACCGATCAGTCCCCAACATGCTCCTTCGTGCTCTCACACAAATAGGCATGCTGCTTTTATATGTGGAATACATTGCATGTGATCATGACACAAGGGACTATCATCCCACAGAAGCAGAACGTCAATGGGACTTACGACAGGAGAGTTACCACGCATCCTTGAAGGGTAAATGGCACCATAACGCCCCGCACGTTTTAAGTGAAATTGGGGATGGTAAACCGGTTTCAATAGGTTCCCCACCAAATTATGTTCCCCCTCCTAACAATGGTCAGGAGATGGTGTATCAAAACCTCCACTGTGCAATTCACAACCCTGGTTCTAATCCCCAAAAACACGAAGTATTCAATGAGGGAACACAAACACATGATAAGGGTGGATGTTTTGATAGTAATCATGATCAAGGCCAAGACCACCGAAGAGAAGGTAGAAAACACCATCATGACTGTACTGATCGAAATCGTCATCGTGAGGATGGAAGGGAAAAACACACGCCAAAAGACTGCTGGAGAGACACACGCCATGTGAGGGCAAGCTGAAAAAAGGAAATGAAGGCAGAGTGCCTTGGATGATTTGCACGCAAATCAACCAAGGACTTCCTCGAGAGTAAGCTATGGCTAGCGTTGGCGTTATCATAACTGATGATGTACGAAATGTAAACAGTGACACAAGAAATGCAAACAGAGCGTATACAGAACTGTATTGTAAACAAAGCATAAACAGAGAAAATAATGTAAATGGAAGGCAATAATGAACTGTATTCTATTGCTTAACATGAATGTGCACTGGTCAAAGTGTAGTTGTGTATGTGGATGGCAAGTCAAGCATTAAGCCTTGGAATGCTGTGTTTACAGGTGCTTGGATGCTAGGAGTCACGTGCGCCCGAGCTTCCAAAGTTGCTAGTCGATGCTCCCTAAGTCGTCAACCTTCAAAATTACCAACCCTGTTTATGTGAATGGATGGGGTATTTATAAGGTTTGGCTAGGCTCGGGTGCGGAATTCATGGATGGAATCAACGGTTGAGAAATGAGAGAAAAATGGATCATGTGACAAGTGTTTGATGGACAGTTATGTGTGAATTTGGACGTGCATAAGAAAGCTACGTTCTTGACTGGATGCACTGTATCTTACAGCATGTGTTGGCTTACACAAGATAGCTTACGCCCATAGAAGTAGATACAATTTGGAGTGTAAGAGCTTGACAAGCTCACAAATGGTGAAAATTTACAAAAATGATAGTGTACAACAAGAGAAATTGACTCCGGCTTGCTTGGAACTTCTCGATCCATGGATTGTTTGCTGCAGGATGCTGATGTGAGTGGTTTTGTGACTATTTGAGGCATTTCTGTTTCACAAAAGCTTCCAGCATGAGTTTATTTTGTCTTGGTGTGTCCTCAGCATGTGTTTGGCGTGCTTTTGACCAGGCATGATCAGTACTCACGCTGTACTCACACTGCGAGCGTGACCTGATGAAAATGACCCATTTCACACCAATTTTTGATCCTTGAAGCTTGTTCTTTGAGTGCAAAAATTGCTTGACTATGATTAACCCTGAGAGTGGACTACATGTTGAAAATTGAGGTTGAGTATGTCTTGATTTAAGCCACTTTTGGTAGCTCAAGTTGGACTCACGCTGTCAACGTGAGTGACAAAATTTTGTGATTTTGGACTTGAAGTCTAGAATTCTGAAGGTTGGGACTTGAAGTAGTCATCAATGGACCTTGAAGATGACTTGCACCTTCGAAGTTAGACCATTTTGACTTGGTTTTAAGGCTCTTGGAGTTGCTTACACTATACTCACGCTACCAGCATGACCTCAGTGTTACCTTAGTGTGACCTAGGAAAATTTGTGCGATCTGGCCTGAAATCTGAACTCCCAAATGCTAAAACTTGAAGTGGACAACAGTGGCCCTATGAAGATGACTTGCACCCTCATATTGGACCATTTTTGACTTGATCTTGAAGTCGTTGGAGTTTGCTCACGCTGAGGGCAAGCTAGCTTGACAAGCTGGCATGAACAAGCTAGCTTGACAAGCTAAGCGTGGGCAAGCTAGCTTGACAAACCGAGTGTGAGTTCCATGCCTTAGTCAAATTTTTGCCTCTCGAAAGCTAAAAAGGCTCTGGGTTGTTCTTGTTTCATAGTGTTAGGCTGAAATTAGTGGTGTTTCAATGACAATGGTTTTCCTTCTTCTTCACCTTCATCATCACATTCACCCTCTTCTTCGGTGTTGGGACGTAGTCATAAGGAAACTAACCGTCAGGATAAAGGAAGACAAAGTGAAAAACATTGATGTGATAGTCAAGAATGAGGATGAGGGCACTCTAGGGAATCACAGCATAGAAGAAGGGAGAGTAGGGAACCACATAGACATCACAGATGCTATGAACGAGATGGCCATGAAGAACCCCTACTCGCAACCAGAAGCATGTTAGATATCACGGAGGCCATAAGAGTTCCAACAAGGCACCAAAAGGACAGGAGGATCAAGAGGTTAGACATGAACAATATCCCACGATTTGAAGGAGGATACAACACTAATCCTAAAAACCACTTACAAGCATTCCACGATGCGTGTGCCTTGCAGAACATCAAGAACAAATGGAAAAAATTGAAGTTATTCCTAAGGACACTAGTGAAAGAAGCAGAAAGCTCTTAGAATCGGAATCCATTCGAAGGTGGAGTATGATGTTATAATTGTTTAATGATAAGTATCAAATGTACTCTCGAGTGTCTAACCTACGAAAACAAATCCAAGGATGGAAGCAAGGAAATCATGAACCCTTGGATGCTTCCATGGGCCACTATTATGCACTATTACATCATTGTCCTAGCCATGGTTGTTCGCAGCGGGATCAACTGCGCCATCTCGTGGATGGACTTAGGCATGAAATAAGGAGAACCCTTAAAACATATGCCCAAGGGAGATTATCAGAGCTTAGGTCTTATCAGGTTCATAGATTGCTAGAGTAAGTAGCCAAGGAAGAAGGGGAGCTACGTAAGAGAGAAAGTGCAAAAGAATACAACCGAGATCCTTCCCTCCAAAAAAGGGGAGTGAGATTCTGTGAAGAGGAGGAAGAGTCACCACTCGAAGAGATGGTAAATAGGAAAACTTTACTGCTCCAAAAAGTAACAACAGAAGTGTTGGCAAAGGTAGACCAAATGTGGGACTCCCTAGATAGTAGATTTGAAACTATTCTTAAAATCATAGAGGATTCTAGGGAGCGAGGTAGTGACTATGACAAAAAGAGAAAGAGAGAAGTGGACAATGCATGTAACAAAGGTAAGGGTAAAATGGCCATCACCAAAGAGGTTGTGGATTCAAATACAGACAATGACGGTGGATGTGAGATATGCCAATACGACCATCCTAAGGGATGTTGCCTAGTGATCTCACATCTACAAGAGTCTAGGATGTATGCACTCAACCCACGACTTAACAAACGACAAGCATTCCGACGGTTACCTTATCCCTAAGGTAACCCAAGGCAGTTCCACCAACCTTCAATGTATTATCCAAGTGGAACTCTACCACAACCTATTGAGCAACACCAACAGTTGCAATGCCCACAATCATGGGGGATACCACCACCAAGACAACAATACCCCTACCGGCAACTGGATCCATATGGCTACTACGTGCAGTAGCCAATCTCTCCATGTGACTCTGTTGGTCACGTGACACCACAACATCACTATCAAACTTGGGATTATTATAGGACTCCTTCTCCTAGGGGAGATAACCCACAAACATACCATCCTCCAAATCCATTCGCAACTCTCACACTGATAGCTCCATTACCATCCGCTCCAGTGATGCAAGGGGAACTCCCCACTCAACCATAGCAATGCAATGCTACAAGGGCTATGAATCTTCAACCCACTGTTGGTTCTAACAACTGTATGAAGAGAAGACCTTTCTCCAAAACCAACAGTCCAACTAAGCCCTCACAACCACAAGCGGTTGAACCTCTGAATGCCTTCCCATCAATTAAGGCTTCAAGGCTTCCTTCAAACCAAACACTAAGGTCAATGCATACGGTTATGTTAACACATGCCATTACTAACTAGATTAAGGTGGACCACCTTTCCAGGAAATTATCTGATCCTAGAAGCCCTCTAATCTATCTCCAAGTCACTAGGAATGAACCATGTAAAGCTCTTCTGGACTCAGGTTCTGGAGTCAACTTTATATCACAAGAGATGTACAAATCTTGGAACCTGCCTCCACTAAGGAAGAGTAATATTCGACTAGAGCTAGCTGACCAATCCATCATTGTCCCCTTGGGACTGGTGGAGGACATCGTTACCACTGTGGGTGGGTGGTTGTATCTAGCTAATTTCCTAGTAATACAAGTGAACAATGGTAAAGGGGACTTCCCAATAATCATGGGAGGAGCATGGCTATGTACTATAGATGCATGCCTAGGAATCTGTGATCTTTCCTTGGAAATATCCAAGAAGAACACTTTTGGAAAGATCGAGAAGAAGAAAGTTTCATGCATCGCATACAGTGAAAAAGGGTGCAATCGTGTGTAGAGATCATGGGTTATGCAAAGTTTAGCATTGCCTGCATGCAATTGGTGTGCACAAGACATTAATATACAAAAGTGCCTGTATGCAGCATCCACACGACAAGAAGACACCTAGTGGCTGATGGTTGATCAAGAGAGCAACTCACTAACGTGCATGGAACTAACTGAGGGGATAACTAGTGCTTACATTGAAAGCATCGATGCACTAGAGTAAGTTTGTTGCCAACTTCCAAGCCTTAACCTTGAAAACATCAACTAGGGGAAGTTGGAAATTCCTAAGAGATTTAAACAAGAGCCCCTAGATTTGAAACCATTGCCCACTAGTTTGGAGTATATGACCCTCGAAAATGGAAAACTAGTAATCATCAATGCAAGACTTATTCCGAAACAAAAAGAAAGACTGCTGAAAGTGATAAATAAGTGTTCAAAAGCCTTTGCCTGGTCATACCCCAAGTTAACTGGAATAGATCCTAGGATATGCTAGCATAGGATTTACATTGACCCCTCTAAAACACCACTAATTTCAGCCTAACACTTTGAAACAACAATGACTCAAGCCCTTTCGAGCATTCAGGAGGCAAAATTTAACTGTTCACATTTCCTCACGCTAGCTTGCCTTGGGCACTCATGCTGGGCAACTCACGTTGGAAATTTTGCAAATTTTCACACTCAAACTGCACACACGCTGGCAGCGTGAGTCCAGCATGACCAACTTCAACAACCTTAGAATCAAGTCAAAAATGATCAAAATCTAAGAGTGTAAGCCATCCTCTAGGGTCACTATTCCCAAATCACGTTGAGGCCACGCTGGGAACATGCTGCAACATGAGTGCAGCATGACTACACCAAACTCATGTTGGCAGCATGAGTGCAGCTTGACTACTGGTCACGCCCAAACAAAAGCACTCCAAATGCATGCTGAGGGCACGCTAGGACCAAGTCAACTCACGTTGGGAGCCCTAGTGAAGCAGAGACACCTCAAGCAACCACAAAACCACTCCAGTCGACATCTTGCAATAGTCGATTCAGGGACCGAGAAGTTTCAAGCAAGACAGAATCAATACCTCTTGAGTTTCTCTGTGAATTTCCATAGCTTGTCAAGCTCTTACATTCCAAATTGTATCCATGGACATAAGCCAGGTTGCGCAAGCTAACACATGTTGTAAGATACAGTGCATTTGGTCAAAAACATAGCCTACCTACACACGACCAACTCACATACAATTGTCTATTGGACACGTTTCACACAATCCGTTTTCCTCTCATCTCTCAACTGTTGATTCCATCCATGGGTCTCGCACCTGAGCCTAACCAAACCCTATAAATACCCTATCAATTTACATAAACAAGAGGGGGAAATTTTGAATGATCAGCAATTGGGACGTTCAGCAATTTTGGAGGTTGATGGCTTAGGATGCTCAGACACACTTGACTCCTAGCATCCGAGCACCTCTGAAACACATCACCCCAAGGCTTAGTGCTTGACTTGCCATCTACATGCACAGCTACACTTTGACTGGTGCACATTGTTGTTTAAACAATACAATACAGTTCATTATTGCCTACCGTTTACATTGTTCATTCAGTTTACGCTTCGTTTACGATACATTTCTGTATACACTCTCTATTTGCATTTCGTGCGTCACCGTTTACATTTCGAACATCAGTTTACAATAACCCAGTGTAAGCCGTAGTTTATGCTCGAGGAAGTCCTTGGTTGATTTACGTGCAGACCATCTAAGGCACTCTACCTTCATTTCCTTTTCCAACTTGCCCTCAGGCGAAGGCAAGGTCAGCTGTGTCTGCCCGACGATCTTTCGATGTTTGTTTCCCTTCCAGCCTTACACCGACGATTTAGGTTAGTACAGTAAATTGGCACTAGGAGGGCCTACCTTGTTTATCATCTTGTCAAAATGTTAATCACGCTACCTGCTCAAACATTGCGCAGATCTATTCAAACACTACACAAGCCAAACATTGAAACTAAGACCCAACTAACGCTGCCAAACGCTGAAACTCGAATCAGCTTGTGCACGCTGAGCTTGCTCACATTGACCCTGTCACGCATGCTGAGCTTGCTCACGTTGACCCCTAGCCACTCACGCTGAGCCAGCTTACACATGATGCCAGTCATGTTGCCAGTTACGCTGCTAGCTACTCATGTTGCGCATGCTGCACATGCTGCCAGCTACCCACGCTGCGCACGTTGCACACAATGCCAGCTACTCACACTACACATGCTGCACACACTGCTAGCTACTCATGCTGCACAATGTCAACTTGGACATGTTGTCATGGAATCTTCCTAGATCAACCATACTTGCGAAATCCTCACACTTGAACAATACAACTTCATCTATGTGAAAATCCAAGCCAACTTGCCTATCGATCGCATGGAAAGAGAGGCAAAGCGACACTACGAGCTCATCTACAAGGGAGGTCATGAGTTCATTCCCTCAACATTTGACATAATCCCCCTCTCTGAGCCCCATCATCGACTCATATCTCAGCTTCTCATGGTAAAGAGTCCAGTCTCATTGCCACCTTTGATAGAGCCTCAGAGCGAAGATGAGGAAGACGAATTTGCTTCCACGTCCACTCATTACATACCACAAGTACGAACCCATGGGGCACCTCTGACTACTTCAGCACAACACGTTTAAGGTGTCACCCCACAACCTGTGGCTGGGTAGTGGATTCCACCAGCTGTTCAACAACATCAACCAACTTATTACAGCATACCACACCCTGCAATCCCATCTCTGAATGTTGCTCCAACACAACAACCGACAATCCAATAGTATCCTTTTCCACAAACCATGCAATAGTTGAATTACTATCAATCGCAATCCATTCAACCCACCGGTCTGCCTACCACCCAAGAGTGGGCAGACTTGAAGAAAATGATGCTCATATTAACTAAATAGGTAAAGCGCCTTAAAACCGCAAACACTAAGAAAATCAAGGTGTTGGCCTTCTACCAAGATGACCTAATCCACCCCTCAGTTTCACCATTAACCTTGCCAAAGGAAATCCCATTGCCTCAACTAACCAAGTACAATGGAGAGGGAGATCCAAACGCCCAGCTAGTGACATTTCGACTAGAATGTCTACGGCTTCAGGCCTGGCCTCATGCAATTTTGTGGGTTTTCGCTATGTCCCTGATAGGAAAAGCCCTAGACTAGTATCGAGCCTTACCTTGTAACTCCATATTCTCTCTGGAGGATTTGTTACATCAGTTCGTTACCCACTTTAAATACAATCTAAAACCTGAAGCCAATATGGATAGCTTGATTCAGATTAAACAAGCGCCTTTAGAGCCAGTGCAAAAATTCATCCAAAGGTGGAGCATAGCCCTAAATGAACTCCACGAGCCCATCCTTGAGACATACTTGCTCACCATTTTTAAGGCAGCAGTAAATGACTTCATTAAGTCAAATCTCTATTATCTGAGTGCCCGTACTCTAAGTCAAGTGTTTGCACAAAATAAGAGCATAGAAGAGGCAGCATAATCAAGCAATGACCTAGCCTATGTGGCCTACTGAAACCAACACACTCGCAAGCAAAACACAACAGTGGAAACGGTGGCCACAATCACAAAAGCAACTTACTGGGGTCCAACAGCTAAGCAACCCAAAGCCCCAGCTGAAAAAGCTGCCAACTTTGGTGCTAACCCACCTACATCGGTAGGGGCCACCCCAAAGCCCAACTTTTAGTGCAAGGACCACTCAAAGTATACAGCACTACTGATGCAACCCTCTCAACTAAAGGACCGTTAAATTGGCAACAATCATCTACTAAGATGTTAAACTGGCATGACTCATCCGTTAAGACATTAAATTGGCATGAATCATCCGTTAAAATGTTAAACTAGCAACAATCGTCCGTTAAGACGTTAAACTAGCATGACTCGTCTGCTAAGACATTAAACTGGCAATAGTCGTCCACTAAGACGCTAAACTGGCATGACACAATAGAAAAAACTGCTAAGAAACCTTTTTTCATCAAAGTGCCACAACATGATGGCCCCTCACCCACCCAAAGCCCAAGAGTGGGCAACATCTTGATCCCTCTTCCCTCGAGAGTCGATCCCACTAGCAACCCAGGTAGGTCCACCAAATGGCAACACAAGAGGACAAACGAGCATCTCGCAACCCCTATGGCTAAAGAAAAAGCCACAATGAGCAAACAACAACTGAACACTGGGGCCCCTACCCCCAAACAAGCCAAGCAAACCAAGCCCAAGTCCCCTCTGCAAGAGATCCGTCTCCCAAGCCACATGGAGGAAGTTAAGGCCAACACAACGGCTAATGACAAAGACTTCATGGCTGAACTAACCTAGGCAAAACAAACACTTAAGAAAAAGAACACAATGTTCAGCTTGTACGACCTGGTCATGACCTCATCTACTCATTGCCAAGCATTGGCCTAGGTCTTGGCCTCCATTCCTGTTACGAAGGACATCCTTGCAGATGAGGCATCCATCCGTGCAACAATGTTGCCCCCTACACCACAAGAATTGGGTTCAATAACCTTAACCTTTCATGATGATGTAATCAAAATCAACCCTGCACGAGGGGAGGTCACTATAGATCCACTATCCATCAGCATTCATGTTGGACAGTGTACCATCTGCAGAGTACACATTGATGATGGTGCAGCAACAAACGTAGTCCTGTACTCCATCATTGACAAGCTAGGCCTAGCTGATGAAATCAAGCCAACCAAAACCACATCTCTAAAATCCTTCAACGGGTCATGTGTCACAGTCAAGGGTACAATCAATTTAGCCTTTTTGGTGGGAGAGCAATTCCCCACTAGTGCAAATTTTATTGTCATAGAGAAGATGCCAAGTTTCAACATGATTCTGGGCAGGCCTTGGCTAGCCCAACTAAGGGCCATCTCCTCTCCCATCCACCAAGAGATCCACCTTCCATACGAAGGTGGTCAAGTTATCATCCACGGTGACAATGCTTCCTCTTCAACTCTCCATGACATAGACATGGCGCAAGTTTTGGAAGAAGAGTTTCTTGGTGGTACACCTATAACAACCAATGCAACACCTAAGGCTAACACACCTGAACGAGTGGTTGAAGCCAACAGCCCCCCAGAGCATCCTAAGCCTTGCATGCTCCCTAATCCATGCTCGGTTAGAAAGCAACTACATGACCAAGACTTTCCCTTGGCCAAAAACACGGGTGCTTGCCCACCCTTTACCATGCATTTTTAACTTTCGTTTACATTGCACTAACCTATGCATTTACATTTTTCCCGCTCACTTAGATCACGCATTTTTCTTTGTTTACACATTCATCAACTTAGTTTACACATTGCATTTGAAAAACATAAAAAACATAAAAACATAAAACTACAAAAAACACTTGGCCTGAAAAGGCCTTAAACTAGCATAGGGCCTGGAACAGTCTAAAACTATCATTGTTTGCATTGCTTTTATACATCTTAACTCTATGTACAATAGGTGTCGCTTGATCTTGTTTTCTTTCTAGTTGACTTTTGTAGGATCTTGCAGACACACAACATGACCATGCATGTGGCATCACACCTTACACAAGCAAGGTAAGCACACACAGTCCGCTATGACTATAAATTGGCATAGATAGTCCTAGCATCATGACTTAAAACTAATACCACCGATGGTCCTGGCATCACGACTTAAAACTGATACCATAGACAGTCCTAGAGTCATGATAATAAATCGACACCACAGAGCCCTGTCCGATATGACAGTAAAACTGCCACTGACAAAAAACTAGCATCCAGAGTCCACTAAGACTATAAACTGGTTTGCCTCTTCACAGTATGCTACGACTTTAAACTAGCACTACACCATCTACTACAATGCTAAATTGGTGCTGCCCAAAGGGTTATGACGTGAAACTAATATACAATAGTCCACTAAGACTATAAATTGGTGACATCATCAATGACCAGGAAATACTTGAAAAGATCTGTTGCTACAATTGGCTCTTCCCATACAAGCCTCGGGCGGGAAGGCAATTTTCTTACAAAAACTTGCTGCATAATTTGTCTCATGGACCCAGATAAAGCTGATATTGTTCTATCTACTTTGGAATTGCATGTGGTGGCTCCATCTCCTTATTTTAAGTGTTTAGCTAACCGTTTCATTTGTGGTTTTCTTGTCTTCTTGGAGTTGTGTTTGCAAGATGACACTCCTAAGGTGTTCATGGATGGATGCACTTCATCATAACGATAGGGTATCACACTCTTCCTAACGCCCACAACTGGGTTAGTCAATTCCTTCATAAGTATATTCCCAACTCTTGATACATTCCCTATTCCCCATCATGTTCCCCTTAGCCTATTCAATTACACCCCCCTGATACATTCTACTCACCTAAAAGCTCTTGGTACACTGTTGCACACTGTGACTCTCTAAGTAGTTGCAACGCAAAACATAGTGCACGATGCATGACACAAAATGCAAGCACTCGAGCACGAGCACAGCACTAAAAGCAAGCTCTTTCAAAAAGACAAAAACAAAAGAAAAGAAGAAATAAAATAAAAAGAAAAAAGAACAAAAAGATCAAAGAGCAAAATGTATAGAAAAAGGTCTCCATGACCCCATTGACATATTAAACTAAAGACTATTGGCTATTCTCATACAAGCCCCAGGCGAGAAGGCAGTTATCTTAAAAAATAGTCACACTTGTATCTCAAATGATCATGTTGCACATCATCGTGTGGCTTTGGCTGTTTACAACGGGCTCTTATGAACACTCTACAAGAGTCCCATTTCTCCAAAGAATGCACCTCCTATGTCTTGGTTCCAAGTCTGCTAAACACTGGCTATTGACAAGGACCAAAAATATGACTTGTTCACGCAAGAGCATTCCTCTCCCACAATTCCAATAGCAATCATAACCCTTGATCAACTCCTAGCTTCCCCTGTTTAGAACCAATCCCCTTGCATCTTGAACTACATTCCCTCAATCCCATGTACTTTTGAAAATAGTGTGTTGACGCCCAGTCCACGGGCTGACGGACGATGCTTGGTACTTTTTTGGTCATGGTGTTTTGT
Organism: Gnetum montanum; assembly: GCA_015680685.1. Lineage (NCBI taxonomy): Eukaryota > Viridiplantae > Streptophyta > Gnetopsida > Gnetales > Gnetaceae > Gnetum > Gnetum montanum. The sequence goes on from MNCI01031167.1 coordinate 272,791, forward strand.
ACTTCTTTGTCGACGCTTCTCGAGTGGATTCCTCTAGACGTCAACCAGGAGGGACCAATGAAACACCACTAATTTTGGCCTAACACTTTGAAACAATAACGACTCAAGCCCTTTCAAGCATTTGGGAGGCAAAATTTAACTGTTCACATTTCCTCATGCTTGCTTGCCTTGGGCATGACGTTGGGCAACTCACGCTGGGAATTTTGCAAATTTTCACACTCATGTTGCACTCACGCTGCACAGATGCTGGCAGCGTGAGTCCAACATGGCCAACTTTGACAACCTCAGAATCAAGTTGAAAATGGTCAAAATCTAAGAGTGCAAGCCATCCTCCAGGGTCACTGTTCCCAACTCCAAGTTTCAGCATTCGAGAATTCAAATTTGGAGACAAACTGTTCACATTTCCTCATGCACGTTGTCACGCACACTGAGGTCATGCTGGCAGCGTGAGTGCAGTGTACGTAACTTTCAGGCCCAAAACTGAGTTACAATGATATGGTTTTCAAAGTGCAAGTCATCATCAAGACTAATTGTTGACAACTCCAATCCCAACCTCCAGAAATCCTAGATTTCAAGCTCAAAATGACAAGTTTTGTAGGTCACGCTACAGCTCACGCTATGCACATGCTGGCAACGTGACCCGCCAAAAGTGACTCCAAACAAGGCACATTCAAGCTCAAATTTCAACCTGTAGATCATCCTCAGAGTCAACCATAGCTAGGAAACAGTTGCACTCAAGAACCAAGCTTCAAAAATCAAAATTTGGAGTCAAATGTCTTACTCACAAGTCACTCACTATGAGGTCACATTGGGGACATGCTGCAGCGTGAGTGTAGCGTGACTACACCAAACTCACACTGGCAGCGTGAGTGCAGTGTGACTACTAGTCACGCCTGAACAAAAGCACTTCAAACACATACTGAGGGCATGCCAGGACCAAGTTAACTCACACTAGGAGCCCTGGTGAAGCAGAGATACCTCAAACAGCCACAAAACCACTCTAGTTGACATCCTGCAGTAGTCGATTCAGGGACCGAGAAGTTTCAAGCGAGTCGGAATAAATCCCTGTTGATTTTCTCTATAAATTTCCATAGCTTGTCAAGCTCTTATGCTCCAAATTGTATCCATGGACATAAGCCAGCTTGCGCAAGCTAACACATGTTGTAAGATACAGTGCATTTGGTAAAAAATGTAACCTACCTACACACGACCAACTCACACACAGTTGTCCACCGAACATGTGTCACACGATCTATTTTCCTCTCATTTCTCAGCCATTGATTCCATCTATGGGTCCCACACCTGAGCCTAACCAAACCCTATAAATACCTTATCAATCCACATAAACAAGAGGGGGGAATTTTGAACGGTCGGTAATTGGGACGTTTGACAATTTTGGAGGTTGATGGCTTAGGATGCTTAGACACACTTGACTCCTAGCATCCAAGCACCTCTGAAACACATCACTTCGGGGCTTAGTGGTTGACCTACCATCCACATGCGTAGCTATGCTTTGACCGGTGCACATTGTTGTTTAAACAATACAATACAATTCATTATTGCTTGCCATTTACATCATTTACTCTATTTACATTCTGTTTACTTTTTATTTACAATACATTTCTGTATACGCTCTTTGTTTGCATTTCGTGTGTCACCATTTACATTTTGAACATCAGTTTACGATAACCCAGCGCAAGCCGTAGCTTACGCTCGGGGAAGTCCTTGGTTGATTTGTGTGTAGACCATCCAAGGCACTCTGCCTTCGTTTCCTTTTCCAGTTTGCCCTCAGGCGAAGGCAGGGTCAGCTGTGTCTACTTGATGATCTTTTGGTGTTTGTTTCCCTTCCAGCCTTACACCAATGATTTAGATCAGTACATCCTCCATGAAACCTTGAAAACAACCGCAAAGGCGTTTAAACCCAAAATTGAAGTAAATAGTAAAATAAGAAATAGAATAGCTTCTTAAGGCTGGGTTCATATATCCCATTGCTAATAGTGAATGGGTTAGCCCTTTGGTGATCATGTCTAAAAAGGGAGGTAAATGGAGGGTGTGTATATATTTTAGGTTGCTGAACATGGCAACATTTAAGGACCACTTTCTGTTGCCATTCATTGACCAAGTCTTAGAAACCATAGTGGGGCATCGCTATTATAGTTTTATGGATGGCTATAGTGGATACAACCAAATATGGATAGCCCCAGAAGATCAAGCCAAGAAAACATTCACCAGTCCTTGGGGAATGTTTTCATATAAACAAATGCTGTTTGGCTTGTGCAATGCTCCTGCCACGTTTCAACGCCTGGTTCTAAGCATATTCCAACAACAGATAGGAAACAGAGTGGAAGTCTTTATGGATGACTTCTCCACTTATGGAACAAGCTTTGATCAAGCCTTGGACCGATTAGAGCAAGTGTTGAAAAGATGTGTAGAAACCAGCTTAAGGCTCAACTGGTAGAAAATCCATTTGATGGTCCAAGAAGGTGTAGTACTTGGGCATAAGATTTCACATTCAAGAATAGAGGTAGACCTAGATAAAGTTAGGGTCATCCAAGGAATCACCTGTCAATTGAAAACTGTCAAAGACATTCGGTCATTCCTTGGACACACTAGCTACTATAGGAGATTCATTGAGAACTTCTCTAATATTGTCAAACCTTTGGTAGAGCTAACGAAGAAGGATGCACTATTCAAATGGACCAAGGAATGTGAATGAGCATTCCAAAATCTGAAATAAAAGCTTATAGAAATTCCCATTCTACAAGCCCCTGACTAGTCCAGACTATTCCATATGATGACTAACATGTCCAATTATGCCTTAGGAGCTGTACTTACACAGTTAGATGATCAAAAACATCCTTCCTACATCCACTATGCAAGTAGGAGTATCGCTGGTGCACAACTTAACTACAAAACTACAGAAAAAGAATTAATGATTGTAGTGTTTGCACTAGATAAGTTTAGGCACTATGTGTTAGGTTACAAAGTGTTCATCCATACGGATCATAGTGCAATCCGGTTCCTCATGAACAAGCCAACGGTTAGCCCTTGATGGCTGGTAATCCTATAGGAGTTCGATCTAATGATGATCGATCAAAAGAGCATTGAGAACATAGTTGTAGATCATTTATCTTGATTGCACTCGGACAGCAAAGAGGATGAATATGTAATGTCCGATTATTTTCTTGATGAAGCCCTCTTTGTTGGTGTAGTGAATAACCAACCCATGGAGATGAAGTGGTATAGTAGCATTCTCACCTATCTCCTTACCTAACAAACACCACAAGAGCTGGACTTTAGGAAGAAACAACAGTTTCTTCATAGAGCCAAGTACTTCATGGAGATCACTGGAAAACTTTACAAAGTGTGTCCTGATGGCTTGGTTCGATGGTGCGTGCACGAGGTGGACCAACTAAGAGTTCTCCAAGATGCTCATGAGGGCCCTTGTGGGGGTCACTATGTAGGGAGACAAACGGCTATTAAGATCCCACTTGCAGGATATTACTGGCCAACATTATTTTGGGATGCCCATAAATTTGTCCACTCTTGCGAGTGTTGTCAACATGATGGGGGAATGACTGCTAGAATGGAGGGTCCACAACAATGGATTCAACCTTTAGAACCCTTCAACATTTGGGGAATAGACTTTATGGGGCCCATTACATCAATGTCCAATGGAAAAGCTTACATCATTGTTGTTGTAGACTATCTAACAAAATGGGCTAAAGTAGCAGCTATTACAGACTGCACACCATCTACCGCTGCATGATTTGTGCAACAAAAAATCGTAAATAGGTTTGGTGTGCCATGTGCACTTATCTCGGATAATGGAACACACTTACAGGTGCAACTTTTCAGAAGTTAATGCAATGCTTAGGGGTTGAACATAAATTGACTACACCTTATCACCCTCAAGCTAATGGACAAGCCAAGGTTACTGATAGGGAGATCACTAAAATATTAACAAGGACAATTAGCAAGTATAGGCAAGATTGGAGCACTAAATTGAATGATGCTCTTTGGGCATACCACTCCACTTGGAAGCTCCCTATAGGCTACTCTCCCTATGAGTTAGTGTATAGAAAACTTCCAAAGCTTCTGATTCAAATTGAGCTCCGTACACTATCCATGGCTTGTGACCTCCACCTCGACCTTGATCTAGCACAAAAACAACGGTTGGAAACTTTAAACATGTTAGATGAAAATCAATTAGCTACCCTATCATTAAATGAGTTGCACAAGGCATATGACAAGCAATGTCATGACTTGAAAATTCGAAAGGTTAAGTATCAACCAGGAGATAAGGTCCTCTACTGGAACCCCACACGTGTGCCACAACGTGCAAAATTTCAAACATTGTGGAAAGGACCTTACATTATTCATACAACCTTTTCTTCAGGGGCCATGACCATATACAAACCTGAGAGCCCTAATAAGAGATTACTAGTCAATGTGCAATAGACCAAACCCTTCCATGAACTTAGAACAGCTAGTGCACATAATACCTTTGAGTAGGGACAACCCCACTCATTATTTTGGATCTCCTCCTTTCAACTCAATCATGGGGGAGATGGCCAACTCTGCTGATCAATTAAGGCCCTCAGTTCTTTTTGAATTTTTGTTTAACACATTTTTTTACATGTTTTTGTTTCACAGATTTTTTTTTTACACATTCTTTAAACTTTTCTTATTTTTGTTTTACACCATCGTTCATATTTTTACTATTTCTTTATTTTCTTGATTGCTTTTATCCATCATCCAATAAGTGCTCATGATGGTGGATTGAATTATATCATATTGATTGCTAATGTTTGATTTTTACCTTTGAATTATGATGCTGATATTAAGGTATGGTTCTTTTGATATAACAGGCAAAGAGTCTGTGTCGTCCATGCATCCATGAATTTATATGATCTCTCTTGGCTTGGAATTGTACAGTCCCTTTCTTTAAATAATAGAACTATCAACAAATTGGTGACTGAGCATTTCTCAAACTAAGGAAGGACTCAAGGATTGAAAAGGGTGTGACTTTAAGGGGATTTGATGCATTTGTGCTGGCCATTCTCTTGGTTGCTTAAATGTTTCCTTCTTGGGTTTTCCTTACTAGTTCGACATTGCTCCATTATTAGGAAGCTAAGCTAATAAAAATAATAAGTCTTTGCATGGTGTGGTTCTCACACAAAAAAAAAAGGAGGAAAAAGTGAGAATTCAAAGCACACCCCTTAGACAAAAAAAAATGCAAAAAAAATGCATGGGTCTTTGCATGGTGTGGTTCCCATTAAAAAAAAAACAACAACATGGGAATTTGAAGCACATTCCTTAGACCAAATAAAAGGGCTACAAGCACTGGTTATGGAACTAGAAAGATATGTTACCCATGCCTAAAGGTTCCCTCTAACTAAGGCCCTTTCTTGCTTCCTACTTCTCAATCTCGCTCTCGTCAGAATGGTGGTGACTCTTTGTGGAAGCATTCTTGTTGGTTCAAGTGGATGGATTGGTCAAGTTTGTTGATGCAAGGTCACTGGATGTGGTTTGTTTGAGTCTAGAATTGGGATGAATTCTACTTAGTCACCTTAACCATGAAATACAAAAGGGACTTTACACAACCTTGTTCGTGGGATTCTATTCCATTCTCTTCTCTCCATCATTCTCCCCATTTTTCCACCTCATTGTTGGTTTTATCATTAGTCTATTTCTGGGTTGATGCATTGTTTTTCTTTGGTGAATTCTTGTGGTTAAGTTTTTAACTCTTGCTTCCAAATGACATTCCTAGAGCCTACAGACTCTTTGGTTTGTGGGTTTGTCAAGGCATAAAAGGCATGAGCCTGCTTTGGGGAGGACCCATTGGCATTCCTTTTTGGTGAAATTGTTAACTTCTTTCCCTTAAACATTTTTTGCAATTGATCATTTCTTGTTTCACCCCCATCCATGACATCCATTCTATTGGTGTTGCCATTGTTATTTTTTCCCATCTTTCTTGTTTCTCATATTTTTCCATCTTATAGCTACTGAAGGTTCGCTCTTAGTCGTGGGGGCCCTAGCACAAATTTTTCAATTTTCTCCATTTTACTATTCACCTAACCCCTACACCTTGGGTAGTCACCTATGATAAATCTCTGAACTAGTTTTTGCCATAACCACAACTCAGCCAATGCGCTTCATCTCGAGGCAAGGTATCAACTGCATTGTGGTTTATCTATCCTTGCTCATTTGTAACTATGTTGTGTGTGCAGATGGCGATCATACAAATAATGGAATGGGCTTGGAGGAAGCAGTCAAGATGGACCAGAAGTGGAGCATTTACGAAAGGGGCAAGTCTGGTGGTGTGGCTATGGATAAATAACGGAAGGTGCAATCTTAGCATTGGTAGTAACACACTTCATTTTCTTTGTCTCTCTTTCTCTACAAGCTGCCAAATAAAGGCTTGGATGTCATTTATGTACGAGTGTTCACCACAATATTGTAATATGCTTATTGATTCGTCCACTGGGCATGTTGAGTCTATTATCCGTCAGTTGTCAATTAGTCAATAATTCCATACCTTCCCAATATTTTGTAAAGAACTCGAGGATGAGTTTTCATTCAGTCGTGGGAGTATGATGAGAGCAGTTACTCTAATAATTAGAGTGGTAATTATTAAAGCGATTACTCTAATAATTAGAGTGGTTATTATTAGGGCGATTACTCTAATAATTAGAGTGGTAATTATGAGAGTGGTAATTATTAGAGCAGTTACTCTAATTATTAGAGTGGTTATTATTAGAGCAGTTACTCTAATTATTAGAGTGGCAGTTTCTCTAAAATTAGAGGGGTAGTCTAAAATTAGAGTGGCAGTTTTTGTAATTATTAGAGTAGTTGCTCCCAAGCCTATAAATACAGTGCCCAGGCACACAATAGGGAAAGTCAAAAAGAAGAAAAAGGAAGAAGAAGAATTTAGAAGAGGAAGTCTTTTAGGAATCAAGTAGCGCAACTCTAGCTAAGTGCCAGCAGCAGGAGGTCTAAGTGTGGATGGATCTTTATTCGAACATTGTGTACCTAAGCACACCTTATGTACGGCAATAAAGACGAGCTCTTGGATTCATCCTTGTAGCACTTGAGATTTGTTTTCTTACTCATTTCCTTTATTTTATTTTCTTTTGCATTTATTTTATTTTATTATTTTATTTTATTTTATGCACTTTACATTTTTGTTATTAGCACACACAGTATGATCACTTCGAGCATGCGTGTAACACTTGGTAACCCAGTAACGATTAGCGTTTGGTAATCCCAGTAGTGTTGCGCTGGTTCAGGATGTGTATGGCAAGTGAGAACGGATACTAGTGTTAGGATTAGTTTAAAGCCTAGTTAATCAGTAGTTAACTTAAACTAGTCACTTAGTTATCTCTCTCTTTCCCTATTAGCACAAGACATAAAAGCATAAAAGCTATAAAAATCATATGCCTTAAGCTTACTTAACCATACAATGATGACATACAAGTAAGTTTGGGAAGATAATGATCAACCAATCCATCCTTTTTCCACAAAGGCGCATAGGCACTTAGTCCTTGGAATTCGACCGGATCGTGCATGAAATGCTTGTATTCGTATGGTTGAGCGTAGGGGTACCTTGCCGCTCATCAAGAAGACAATGAAGAAAGTTCTTAAAAGACCAATTAGTATCATTCTTAGGTTTTTCTTACATAAGTCTATTTCTTTAAAAGGGCAACTAAACATCATCACCATTAATGTACTTTGCAATCCATTTTTTTGCAAGAGAAATACCCTAGTTATAATAATTAATGAGGCCAACTCCTCCATCTTTCTTACTACTAATGTAAATATCCCAAGTAATTCTAGAAAAACCTTTTCTATGTTGCTTAGTAGACCAAAGAAACCAATAAATAACATATTTAATATTCTAATAAGAAGTTCTAAAATGAGCCCAACAATTGGAGTTGATGAAACACTTTTGGTCAAGGATAATTGATGAGTGATGGAGTATCCAACACCCAACCATATGAGATACAAGTATTCATGCATGATCCTAGTCAAATTCTGTGGATAAGGCAATGTAATTATGCAAGTAATTGGTTAGAGTTCGCAATCATTGTCTTCCCACGTGAGCTAGTAAAATCAATACGTATGGTTTAACTCACGATGAGGCATATGATAATAATGTTGTTGATGAATCATGGTTTGCCAGGCCCCGATATCAGATACTCGATATTGGGTACGCGAAATCGCAGCCTAGATAATGATATCGAATGCACGATATCATGATTCTTGTGTCAGCCTATAAATATAGCACTCAAGTGCACAGGAAAGGAATTCTTTGGTAAGTCTTTAGGGTCAAGTCTTTTTGTCAGTTTTCAGTTAGTTTTCTGCACATGCCCGCAGTGTGATGTTTGTAATTGTACGAAACCTTTGTTCGAGTGCGATGTACTTGGACACACACATAATTGGCAATAAAGATTAAGATTACTCCATCATTGCAGCATTCACTTAGCTTTTATTTGCTTTAATTGTTAATTATTTATTATTTTTTATAGTTAATATTTCCTTTATTATCATTTACACTTCTATTGATAATGCGGAATGAGTACGTCTTAATCACGAACATTTAAGTGTAACTACTTGGTAACCCAATAGCATATCTAGTAGTGCTTCGAGTCATGTGCACTTGGTAATCCCAGGAGTAGTACACGAAGTCCAAGATGCATATAGATGATTAAGGATGGATGCTCATCACACATAGGCTAGCTTAGATCTTATTTTATATTGTTTATTAGCTTAATAAAGATTATTTCTCATTGTCTCTTGGAGTAGCATAGTGTTAGAAATCACATCATATACCTCACTCTAGACTAAACCATATGTGAAAAAGCTAATATTAGTCCAAGCGGGAAGACAATGAACTGTGATCAATGTATAACTGTCTAGGTGCCAAACTAATCCATCTACAGAGTTAAACCAGATCGTGTGTACATGCTTGTATTTGTATGGTTGAGCATAGGGGTAACTGGTCACTCATCATTGGCGTTGTTGCTGAGGATGGTGCTAGTTATCTAGATTAGTTATATCATACAAGATTGCTATAATGAAGTATTAATGATATATCTTTCAGAAAAGAAATTAATTGTACATAATTCACACACAATTCATAATAATGTCTCTTTCACACGACAATGTTAATGTAACAACTAGCGAGGTAGTTCATTGGAGAACCAATGCAATTTATGACGATGAAGAAGTTTAGAGTATTCAATCTTATGTAGGAGTCTAATATGTTCGTGAACACCCTAATGATACTCAAGGACTCTTGTCATCCAACTCAAACACCTTTAGTAAGGATGGGACATCCCATGGAACGAGGGGGCCCATAAGGCCTAGGACCTTCTCAATGGTTAACAAGAGTACATTAGGGAATGATTGGGAGACTTACAAAAGTCATGACAAGTCTTCCAGTTCTCTCTCTTCATTTGTCCCTTCAACATCAAGTCATGACATGGATGACTATTTCTTAAGGGATCAGTGTAGAATTAAAAATTGAACCCATGGGCAAGGTCAGGAATGCCAACATGAACAAAGACAACATCATCCCAACTCACAAACTCATAACCTACTTAGTGAGGATGAACCCCTATTGGCCACTAAAAGCCTAATGCATATACAAGAGGCTATTCAAATATCCCATAGGCTTCGTAAGGAAAGCTGTCTACCTAAGCTTGATTTAAACAACTTTCCTAAGTTTTCAGGAAGCTACGATTTAGATTCACAATATCTTTTACAAGACTTCTATGATGCTTGCGCATAGAACAACAATGATAATGGGTGGCAAAGACTTAAGCTCTTTCCTATGACACTCATTGGCCTAGCAAAAGTATGGTATAGGTCTTTAAAACTAAAATCAATTCGCCATTGGCTGACAATGGTAGAACTCTTCAATGAAAGATATCAAACCTGTGGAAGAGTGTCAACCTTGAGGAGACAAATCCAAGAGTGGAAACAAGGGCAACATGAACCGTTGGACATGGCCTTAGAAAGATATTATTCATTGTTAAACAAATGCCCATGCCATGGGTTCTCCGAGGAAAGACTAATGTATCACATCATGGATGGGCTCCGTAATGAAACAAGGGAGACCCTAGGGATGTATGCCCCAAGTCAACTATATGAAATATGAACCCACAAATTCCAAAAGCTTATTAAGCAGGTAACAAAAGAAGAAGGAGAAATACCCAATTGGGATAATGTTGAAAGATCTTAATAGGACCAAAATCTTAAAATAAAAAAGGTCCATAATCATGAAAAGGAGAAATCAACTCACCTCAAGGAGTTGGAATCATCTCCATCTTTGCCAATACTACAATCACTAGATGAAATTGAGGTAAGGATCAATAATATGATGGAATGGATACATGAAAAATGTGGAGAATATGCAAACATTATTAGAGGTAGAACCATGCAAGATCACTTTGACAACTAGAACAAATAGAGGATGCCAAACTTAGAAATAGGACAGAACACCATTCGACAATCAGAAAGAAGGGTTGAAGAAAATAAGGATAGGAGCTTAACTACACATCATAAGTATCAATGTGATGTTTGTTTGTATGATCACCCCGAAGGCCAATGGCCAATCTTGTTACATTTACATGAGCATTGGGGAGATATGTTACATCCAAATTTTATATAGAAGTACCGTGTCCAACCGTAGTGGCAAAATCCCCAGTCATGGGGGAGGCCACCACCAAACAAACCATACCCTTTGTATACCCTAACACCAAGTGTTTATTATGTTCAACACCCTATTTCTCTCACTATATCAACATCCTCTACTTCACCTCATCGTTATCATTCTCCTAAGTACTACCAACCCATGCCCTCTCCCACGGGATCACCACCTCATGTTCCTTACATTTCTCCTTGCTCTCAATATTCTCATCCCTCACCTCCTTCTACATCACCACTAGTAGCACCAGAAGACTTTGCACCACAACACCAACCCATGAACATTACTTGTGCTGCTACTGTCAACAATAGTGGAAGTCCTCCAGAATGTCAAAAGTGTCCTTTCTTTAGGTATGACTATAGAAAGAGACAACATGGTTCTGAAACCACTGCATCCTCTAACTCAGCACAAGCCCAGCATTGTGATGCACCTTCTTCTTTGAACTCAATGTCTTTTGTTACCTCATCCGGGCCATCAATTAATGCTCCAACAACCATATGACCTAATAGATATAACCATGTGGGGAGACATATCAATCCTTGCATACCATCTTATGGTCACGGGTGCCATAGTGGGTTAGCCTCTTATCACATGACCACATTTTATAATTTGTCCCACTATGCCTACTTTAATCAAGTGTGTGAACCTCGATTTGGGTATATTCCTGCCACTAAATCAAAGGACACCTAGTGGTTTGGATATGACCAGACCCCAATATTTCCAACATGCATGGATCCAAACTTTCCATTTATTAATTCTCGCCATGCTCAAAGGTTTAGTCATGGGGGATACCCCCCATTCTAATAAGTAGAATTAGTAATGTTTCCCCCCCTTTTTTTTATTTTACAATTTTTTGTTTTCTAGTTTTTCATTTTCAATTTGTCATTTTTATCTTTATGAGGGCAATCTCATCGATGAATAAAATACTCATGTGGCTCGTCGATTAAGGTATTATTCTATGCTATGAAGTCATAGGTGACTAATTATTTGGACAATGAGCCCACAACATCCACCAACCTAGTCTATCAATAAGAGGTCCTACTCTGGGTATGGTGATATTCTTGTCATTATTAAAACTTATAGTAACTTTGTACTCATTATGCCAAGAGCGAAAAATGATGGACTAAGAGGGAATGGCCAGGGTGTGACATCAAGGGGACTTGTGGATTCTCTTTGGTGACATCTATATGTGCTATCATGCAGCTTGGTTGTACTAAAATCCTTGTAGATCTAATGAAAAATGGGAGTAAGAGTAATAAAGGCACTCAATAAAGGACCTCAATGCTATTCTAGAGGATCCCACTAGAAAGGCATGCACCCATGCCTAAAGGTTAGTGGCTTCTCTAGATTACTGTTGGAAATGATAGAGTGCCAAAGCGACTATGTGAAGAAAAAAGAAAAAGAAAGAAGAAAAACAACAAAGAAAAGATCAAGAAGAATGTGCTGCAGAGAAATTCCAAATCACTCCTCCCTTGTACAAAATGCCAAGTGATCATACGCCTTGCTGTCATGATGCTCTTATGGTTGTCTATCATTAGATGAAATGATGTGATGTCACTGGTTAGAGGTATGGACTCGGTCTAGATTTTGGAGTGAAAGGCTAATGATACATTAATCACACCCCACAATTAGGATTCATTGTGCCTAGGGTAGGTTGCCTCACATCCTAATCTTAGCAATCCCTTCTACGATTCGTTTCACCCCACTATCCAGGTATTTCTAACTTGTGTCTTGTGTGGCATAAAATTCATACCTCATCATGGTGGTATTTGAAATGTGTGTGTGTTCTTGCACTAGTGTAGATTGCATTTAACCCTTATAGGGCCTATGAACATTTTACGGTGTGGTTATGCAAGGGCATGATAAGTAGTAACCTACTTTCGGAAGGACCCACTTGCATAACTTTTGTAATTTGTACTTATTGCACAATACCCTCTAAGTACTACATTGCTAAATTTATCATTTCCTTTATAATCATTTCAACCCAAACATTCCTACGCACCACTACATGTCCTTTTTCCACACCCTCTTCAAGAATTTCATTGTATAATTCCACTTCATTACACTTTTGGTGTCATAATGTCTACTCAACATTACCCTAGATCCTTCAAATTTACCTTAAATCCTTCCTTTTTGACCATGGAAATTCAAAAATTTATCAATTTTGCCAAGTACCCTATTTTGGAAGGAACATGATATTAGATACTTGGTATCGAGTTTGATGTGATATCGGGTCCACACTAGCGCATACACAATATTGTGTCCATAAAATCTATATATATGGATACCCCTGACGTGCATGCGTCAACGTCATTTTCAATTATTCATGTGAGGGGAGTTGTTGCAATTTTGTTCCAAAATTTTTCATGCTTTGTTCACCTACTATTTAACCATCCATATCTCACACGTTAACACTTTAATTCTCCTTTTGATGAAACCTGCTTAAACCTAGATGTTTAAATTAATTGTGGGGAAGCGGTATGGTAGAATTTGTGCACAAGTTTTTTGAAATTCATTATCGTCCAAAGGATATCATAGGGATAAGTGATCTTAAGAAATGATAAGAACTTATGCCAAACCAATTTTATTCCTTCACCCAAACCATGAAAATTACTTTTGGAGTCACCTGATCAAATTAGGCTAGACATTAAAACTTTTAGGGGGATTTTCTTAAAATTTCTAACTCTGGAATCATACTAAGCAAGAATTAAATTCATTAAAGGCAATGAGTAAGGTATAAGATAATTAAATTTTGTTAAATGACCTTACTAATAGTTGATCCCAGTGTGATTACAGATGGCCCCTAAATGAGGACAATAGGGAGGATCCTCTCAAGGTATATCCAAATACCCAAGGACAGGTGGAGGCCAAGGACCTCCCATGGAACATGCAGAGCAGGAGGCACAATCATTCAACATTCATCAAGAAACTCTTATTACTGCATAATTTGGGCATGTAGAAGGTGGAGAAGGCAGAGCACCTGAATAGGGACAACATCTCACGTTATCTCTAGAATGTGTTCAAGCAATTCAGGAAAGGTCCACATTAGCTACAGTGATCATGGAACTCAATTTTGGATTCTTTATTGAATTTGTCCCTGAGTTAGTCAGAGATCAACTCAAAGGATCTCCACTATGGCTTGTTCTCTTAGAGAGTGGTAAATGGTATTTAGGGGAGATGTACCAATTTTGGCATAATAAAGAAAAAGGCACCACTACTAACATTGGTGGGATTTTAGTCGATTTCTCTACTAAGGCCATTTTGAAAGTTCTAAATCTTCCAAATACAGGGCCCAAGGTTGCTCATCTGTCCACTCACTCTGATGCTGATGCATGAAAATATGGTTAAAGAGGATGTATGGCAAGGAGGACAAAACATATGGGGAGCTCACCCTTGAAGAGAGAATCTATTTCAAAATTGGCACCTATCACATCTTCCCAACAAAATGAATAAATAGGATTTTCACCTATGTGGCTAGAGGAAGCGTAATCTTGATGGATAAGGTTGATGTCAATCTACCCCATCTATATCTCACGGAAATATTGAGATGGTTCGAAGAACATAAGATGGGGAAGTTTGCATTGCCTTTCCCCTGTCTAATTAGGAAGATGTGTCAGCATATTGGAATTCTAGGGTACATGAATGACATCCCCAGAAAAGCTTAAAATGCCTCATATGTTGAATTACTAAAGCCACCAACACTAAGAAAAGATGTTGGTGACATACTAGAGTTTGAGCAAGAGAAAATGATTGGGCCCATTGCACCTCAAACAACAGGGCCTAGCTAACTTTCGGACATGAGGCCTAGTCAACAATAGGAAGTAGGGCCTAGCATGTAGCCCATGGGCTAGTAACAATAACCACCACCGTCACCATAAGATTATCAACCATCGATGAGCCATCTCAAGGCCATCGTAGAAATAGTCAGTTGGGGGAGTCATGATGAGGCTAACCTCTTCAAGATAATTGATGATGTCGTACAGTCCACAATTCAATTGATTACACATGGGATGAGGTTTCAATACAAATAGGAGGAGGGGAATCACATTGGTCACAATAGATATCTAGAGATGCTACATGTTTTCAAGTGAAATTAAAACTGGTGAAGGCACCATAGTAGTGGTCATGCAACACCAGGATGTAGTTAGAGTAGCAGAAGTGGTTGTAGACCACATCAAAGAATCACTCAATGTCCCTATTATGCCACTAACAGATCTCATAGAAGCACGCAATGCTCAAGTCTTAGCCGATCCCTCAATTTTCTCCTGTGGAACATGAGGATGTTCTAGATCGATTGCTACAAATAGGACAAGTAATGACATCCTTATTTGACATCCCTCAAGATGTCACAGAAGCATAATTAGACCTCATTTTCACAAAAGGAAAGCTGGTTATGGTTGAGGTTAGGGCCAAACATGTAGAAGATGAGTTGAGAAGACTCCAAGAGAAGTTCATCGCCCTACAAGCTGCATAGTGGGATCCATTCCAACTTATCCCAGCTGACCAGCTAGAGTTATTTTGGATGAAGTAATTGAATAAACTATTAGAAGAGAATAAAATTTTGGCAAGGGAGAAAGAGAAGGCTGATTGGGATGCTTTGATGACACAAGCCCAAACATATGCACATGCTAAAGAACTCAAGGCCTTACAAGAAGAAAATAAACTCCTTGTTGTCAAGAATCTTTGGTTGACCATAATTGAAAAATAAAAGAATGTTCTCAAGAAGAATTTCCAGCAAATGTGAATTAATAAGTGTGAACCAAGACATGAATCACTTAGCTAGAGAAAAAATGACCCTCTCAATGGAGGAAGTACATGCCATCTATCAGAAGACAAACATTGAAATAAGTGCATGGTACAATGAGGCTAAGCTACATGAGAAGTTGAAAGAACATTTTCGAGACCAGGTGGGGATGTACAAGTACATCATTGAAAAAGAAATCCATATGGCTAAGACCCATATCAATGCTTTTAGTGCTCAAAACATTGACTGGCGGGCCATATTGGACACCTAGTCCTTTGCCCACCAAGTAGAACTAAAGAGATGGGACTTGTAGATCTAGGATCTCAATGAATACATGGAGTTGGCAAACTTATGGTATGCCAACTTAGCCATATTAATAGTAGGATGCCTAAGGACAAAGTTGGAGAAGTAGGTAGCTACCACCTATGCTAAATATGAAGTAGAATTTGCTGAAGACAAAAGGACACTGCAGAAATTGGAGGTAGCAAGTTTTGAGTTGGAGGTGATCAAAGCTAGCTACCAAGGTCAGCAAGATGTTGCGGCAGATTTGGCTTGATGACTCATGAATTATCAAGAATGTAGAGACAAAGCTAGAGCCTATGAAGAGGAATGATGTTTGTTTGTGGCCTGGTACGTCAAAGCAAATCAGATGTTTCCATAACTGTTGTGTCCATGGGAGGTGCTGACTCTGTCAAATATTGGAACATCAGCATGGATGGCACACGATCCTTGAACTGAAGAAGAAAAGCTTCAGGCGCTTGTTCAAAGATATCCATTTCCAAAGCCTGGAGCACAAGATAAGGGGAAGAGATCGATGGAGGAACCACCACGACTAGAAACCACATGAGTTCCAATAATTTTATCTTTTGTATTCTATGTTGGTGTCCTAATTTTGTTTTGTTTAATTCCACACCGCGACATGAAATAATTCATAGTTAGTCCATAATCCCATACCTATCCACTATGTAATCAAATTAACTCATTCACATTTTAAATGTTTGACTCGAGGATGAGTTGTTATTCAGTCATGGGGGTATGATGAATTGGTTTGCTAAGCCCTGATATTGGATACTCAATATTGGGTACATGATATTACAACTTGGATAATGATATCGAATACACGATATTGTGATTCCTGTGTCGGCCTATAAATATAGCACTCAAGTGCATAGGAAAGGAAGTCTTTGGTAAGTCTTGAGGATCAAGTCTTTTTGTCAGTTTTTAGTTAGTTTTCCATGCATGCTAATAGTGTGATGTTTGTAATTGTATGAAACCTTTGTTTGAGTGTGACATACTTGGACATGCACATAATTGACAATAAAGATCGAGATTACTCCATTGTTGCAGCATTCACTTAGCTTTTATTTACTTTAATTGTTAATTATTTATTGTTGTTTTTTTTCTAGTTAATATTTCCTTTATTATCATTTACACTTTCTGTTGAAAATGTGAGATGCATACGTCTTAATCATGAACATTTAAGTGTAACTACTTGGTAACCCAATAGCATATCTAGTAGTGCTTTGAGTCATGTGTGCTTGGTAATCCTAGAAGTAGTACACAAAGTCCAAGATGCATATGGATGATTAAGGGCAGATGCTCATCGCACTTAGGCTAGCTTAGATTTTACTTTATATTGTTATTAACTTGATCAAGATTATTTCTCATTGTCTCTAGGAGTAGCCTAGTGTTAGAAATCACATCATATACCTCACTCTAGACTAAACCATATGTGATAAAGCAAATATTAGTCTAGGTGGGAAGATAACAAACTACGATCAATGTATAACTGTCTAGGTGCCACAACTAGTCCGTCTGCAGAGTTTGACCAAATTGCACATACATGCTCATATTCGTATGGTTGAGCGTAGGGGTACCTCGTCGCTCATCAATTGTGTTGCCCATATTTTTGCTAGAAAACATGAAGTAAATTGAAAGTGAATGTAGTAGTTTCTAAATCTAAGTAATAGTAAACAAAATCTAATCTAGCCTATGCTATGAACAACTGATCTTGACCCTTTGTTCATACCTTGGACTTCATGTAACTACTACTAGGATTACCAAGTACCACACTATTGGGCATACCAAGTGATAATACTACTAGGTTACTAAGCAGTTACACTAGAGTGTTCGAGATTAGTTGTACTCATTTTGCATGAAATGGGTTACCAATTAGGATTATGCGTTGGTATGGAACTAATTCTGGTCTTTGCCATATGGATTTCTTTCTCATTGATTTGCTTGTACATGTCCACCTAGTCTTAGAAGTGTTCCTTGAGCCTCTTATGTTTCTTTGTCTCATTTTGCCATGCATTGATTTCAATGGTTAATTTTTGTCAAATGGTGTGTACCTCTTCCATAAAGAGGATTTTGTTTTCTCTTGTGAGGTAGCTCATGTCTTGGTTGATCCTCAATAGTTATTCCCTTTACTGGTGGATGCTCTCCTCTAGAATGTTTTTCTACTTCTACATAGTGGTCAACCTTAGGTTGCCAACAGCAAGTTACTTATTTTTTCTTGAACTACAGTAAGTGCCTTCACATGTGCATATGTTTATGCTTTAGTTACAGAGGCATTCCATACCACTTTCTCCTTCTCATCTGCCAATTTTTTATTCTCCTCAATCAATTTGCTAATCTACTATATTCCAAATTGTTCAATATAATTAAGTGCAATAAATTATGTGGGGTCTCTCCTTTCAGCTCTCAAGGTTGTGAGCTCTTCTTGTAGTTTTAGAACTTCTTTTTCTGCATGCTCTACCTTGGTTTCTACCATGACTAGTTTTAGAACTTCTTTTTCTGCATGCTCTACCTTGGTATCATTGCTTGTCCTATTTGCAGTAGCCTATCAAGCACATCCTCATGATCAGTAGGAGTTATTGAGGTTCTGACTAACATCTAAACATCTCTAACTCCAGTTGGATCCATCGATGGTACAACAAGTACGTTAAAGAATTCTTTAATGTGATTGGTAATCACCTTTGCTACTCCCACTGCATCCTAGTGCTGCATTACTACAACTATGGCTCTTTCTCTAGTTTCTAGCACCACTTGGAATGATGTAGCATTCCCAGAGATCTTTTGTGACCATAACTCTCCTCATGACTACAATGAAATCTATCCACTTGCTAGATTAGCTGAAATTGTGGGTTTGATGGCACCATCAATAACTTTGTACAAATTGGCCTCTTCCTTGGTTCCCCCAGCTAATTATTTCTACAAGAAGCTGCAGATGGCTTATTAATGGTCTATAGTTTTTTGATAGTGGCAGTGGGACTTACAATTATTGTTGCCCTTGCTATTGGCTGCTAGGCCATGCTTGCTCTTATTTCTGTCATTGCTGTTGTTGTTGATCTTGTTCTTGTTCTTGCTCCTCACCATGGTCTTTCCTTAGTGGTGCTAGTTTGAGCAACTTAGAGTATGAAGCATTTTAGGCTCTTTGGGAATGTCATTGATGTAATCCATGATTTCAACTCACTTGCACAGCTTTTTGATAAGGCAAGGGAATGGAAGTGTTAACTTTCCTACCTACTTCTCTTCAAACCACCTTTGGATTTTCATGAAGTATAGTTGTGCGAGGTTAGCATTATGCTTGCCCATTAGAATTACACTTCCCCTAGCTACATAAGCTGATAGTCGATTAAGTATTTTTGTTGGGAACAAATGAAAAGTATCAATTTTAAAGTATATTCTCTCCTTTAGAGTTAGTTCATTATAACCTTTATCTTGTTTACCATAAGCCTATTTTAACCATATCTTTATGGTTTCAGGATCAGATCAAATCAGGTGGATAAATGTGCTACAGAGCTTTTGCAATTACTTTGATTGAGAATGACACTGACACTTCTTCAATGTTGACAATGGTACCCTCTTCCTTGTTGTGCCAAAATTGATAAGTTTTGCCAAGGTACCATTTACCAATCTATGATAGGATAGGCCATAGTGATGACACTTGGAGTTATATTCGTATTACTTTAGGAACAAATTCCATAAATGGGCCAAAGTTCATTTCCATGATCATCATGGTCAAGATGGATCTTTCTTGAATTACTTGAAGGAAATCTTGTGAATATGTGAGGCATTGTCCTTCAACTTTTGGTTCATCTACCTCTCCTTGGGCCAATTGTCTATAGTAGAAGTGTCTTGATGAATACTAAATAATTATGCTTCCTACTCCTCGTGTTCTAGTTCTTGGCCTTTACCTTAGCCTCTTGGTCATTTGCTTGCTCCTTGTCAAGGTTCTTCTTATGCTCCTCTCTTTGGAACCATCTACAATTAGCAAGTTTTAAAAATGCCTAAGGTATTCACGTTTGTCCTTAATAGTTTCATACCTTACTCATACCCTTAGTTTCATTAAGTTCTTAGTTGCTAAGATTGTAGAGTGAGAAAAATTTTCAAAAAAGTCACCCCTTAGGTGTTAATCTCTTGATAACCTTTCATAATTACTCATTTTATGCCTATGTATGATGGTTATTGGTCCTTATGATCATTAATTAAGTGTTTTGGCTTTAATATGTTTTATTATTCTTTAAAAATTCCAATTATCTCTTCATACTTACCCTTGAAGTACCTTCCAGGGGTTAGAAGTTTTCAAAAAATTGGCTCAGATTTTCATTAATAGTGCCCTCCATGACTAAGTTGAGCACTTTGTGATCAAAGAGGTTCAAGAATCATGAAAATTGGAGCAATATTGATCAAGATATGGCTTGGGGAAGCTAGGATGTTAGAGCTTAATTCAAAAAAGAAAAATGCAAAAATTTCCTTTAGTTCAAAATAAAAAATGTGAAAAATTTTCCCAAGTCCCCATGTATATATAGGTTTTAAGGGACCAAATCTTGGGGATCTGACATGGACCCGATATTGGTGCGGACTCGATATTGGTGACTCGATATCAGAGACTAAGAAAATTATTTTTTCACAAAGGTCTAATGGGAAAAATTGATTCCTTTGGATGTTTGGAAGGTTTTAAGGTTTCTCAGAGGGTTTGGATGATGGATATATGTTCATTTTTGCAAAAACATGTCATTGGAAGTTCATAGAGAAGGAATCTCTGGCTACAAAAGTTCATAAGTTGGGTAAGAAAGGTAATGAATTCATATTTGTTGAAAGAAGAGTGTAAGTAATATGGGAAGTGTTTATTGATATTTGGAAGATTCAAGATGATGTGGAATTGTTTGGCAAGTATAAGATACAATAATTATACAAGCGGATCCTCCTAAAAGTAGGCTCTAGCCCTTAATGCCCTTGTATAACCATGCTTAGAAGTGTCCTTAGGCACTTAAGGAGTTGAATGTAACACATACTTGTTTAGCAAAAGACACATTTTAGTACCACAAATTTGGGAAAATAACACTATTTTATATAAAATCATAAGTTATGAATATTCAAACAGTGAGATGAAATGGGCTTAGAAGGAATTGCAAAAATTGAGACATGAGGTGTCTTACCATTAGCATAATGAATTCTTATGTTTTATTAGTGGTTAAGACAATCATTAGTCTTTCTGTCCAAGATTCAAACCAAGTCTAGACCACATTCTAGTGACATTGCATCATTTCATCTCTTGGAATTACAATTGTAAGACTATTAATGTTACAAGGGGTATTGTCACTTGGTGTATTGTCCAATGAAGGAGTTTTATTCATAGCACTTTATTTTTATTTTTAGATTTTTGAGAAGCCACCTATCTTCAGGCATGAGTAACATGTCTTTCCAGTGGGATTCCCCAAAATTCATTTTGTGCTCTTTTTATTTTTGAATTGTGTCAACCTTTGAAGGTAGCATTTATTTCACTCTTACTCCCATTTTTTGTTAGATCTACAAGGATATAATACAACCTTAGTAACATAATAGAACTCACAATAATAATTCAACAAGAATCCACAAGTCCCCTTGATGTCACACCCTGTTCATTCCCAATTGGTTCTTCACTTTTTGGTCTAGGAATAATGATTACAAGTTTATTCTTAGTTGTATGATGATAAAGAATATCATTATGGCGAATGGTAAAAACCTCTTATTAATGGAATGGATGGGTGGATGATGTGGGCTCACTATGCATATAATCAGTCTCTTATGACTTGATAACATAGAGAAATATTCATCTTATTGGACTACATCTAGCTTTTATTTAATGTGTCTTATTAACAATCAAAATTATTTACAAATGGTTTGAAAAAAAAGTATAAAAAATGGAAAAGATCGTAAAAATTATGAAAAATTGTAAAGAATGAAAAATGTTAAAGAATTGAAAAATGTAAAAAGATATGAAAAATTCAAGAAATGGAAAAGTATAAAAGAAAAATAAAATTTCAAAGAATGTAAAAAATGAAAAGAATTGTAAAATTTAGTAAGGTTCAGCAAGGTACCTATGACTCTATATTGATACCCCCATGACTATTGCTAAAATAAGGTAAATAGAAGACATAATAAGTAGAAGGCTGGTGGGTAGGTTGGGTAGATTCTTTTGAATATTCGTAGTATGGTTTGACTTATTGGATATTAATGAGGATAAGCTTATGTGGGCTAGAGGGGTGATGAATGTGTAAGGCACTAGATGGATAAGTGACGTGCACAATGTATGGTCCCTCCCAAAGTATCTAAAATTTGGCTTTTTGGGGTAAATGACTAGGATTATAATAAAGGACCTTTATCACCTAGTTGGATGATTATGTTTCGTATCCATGAATTGTGCCTATGTTGGAAGTACTACACATGAGTGCTACACATGATTCTCATCTAAAAGATTCAAATTCATTAGATGTTCTTTTTGGCCTAAACTCAAATCAATGTCAAGTTCATTAGTAGTAGCTAAAGTGTGAAGCTATACTTGGATTGGAAGCATTGGAAGCTTGCCATAGAATAACTTGTATGGGATGTATCTTATAAGTAGTTTCCAAGATGTTCTATAGGGCCATAGAGCATCGTTTAATTTTGTACTTCAATCTCGTCTAAATCTACTAACGGTCCTAGTGAGTATTCTAGTAATTTCATGGTTAGTGACTTTAGCTTGACCATTTTCTTGGGGATGGTATGTTGTTGTTAGTTTATGGTTAACCCTAAGTTATTGCATAAGTTTCTTAAAAGTAGCACTAGTGAAGTGGGTTCCATTATCTAATATTAGCATTCTAGGTACTCCAAAATCATTTTACCACATGTTGTTGAAAAAACTTGGTAATTGGTTTTGCTGTATGGTCTTTCAATGCTACTACCTCTACCCACTTTTTGCAATAATCCACAATCACAATAATGTATGCTTTTTCATTTGACACTGGTTGAATGGAACCCATAAAATCAATTCCCCAAGTCAATAGGCTCTAGCAGCTGTGTCTAGTGTTGTGGCCCTTCATATTTGGTTGTAATTCCTCCATCCCTTGACAACATTTGCAAGATTATGTGAACATGTGGGCATCCCTAAATAGAGTAGGCCAAAAGTAGCCTTCCTTCAGTAATTTAAGTGCCACTCTATGCCCTGCATAGTGGCCACCACATGGGCCATCATGGACATCTTATAAAGCTCTCTACTAGTCATGATCTAGCATACGCCATCTAACAAGCCCATCTACATAAATCTTATATAGGTTTCCGTTGATTTCCATGTACCGTCTAGCTCTATGAAGGAATTTTTCTCATTGTTTTCTACTCCATCATCAAGAAGCTCTTGTGTTATGAGATAAGTCAGGTACTCTATGGTTCATGGATTCCTTGTTGAATCTGCAACCGTTACTACTTTAGTAAATAAGTCCTCTTTAAGAAATTGATCTAATAAAGGTTCCACTTAGTTTTCTGAATCCCATCTCAACCTTGATAAATGATTTGCCACTACATTTTCTATTTCTTTCTTATCTATTATTGTGATGTCAAACTCTTGGAGAATCACAAGTCATCTTATCACTTTGGAACTAACTATTGGCTTGTTCATTAGAAATTGGATAGCACACTAACCAGTGTGGATGTAAACTTGGTGTACTAACTGAAATCGTCGGCGTGAGGCTGGAAGGAAAAAACATGCGCTGAAAGATTGCCGGAGAGACACAGTTGACCTTGCCTTCGTGTGAGGGCAAGTTGGAAAAAGGAAACGAAGGCAGAGTGCCTTGGATGGTCTGCACGCAAATCAACCAAGGACTTCCCTGAGCATAAGCTATGGCTAGCACTGGGGTTATCATAACTGATGATGTACAAAATGTAGACAGTGACACATGAAATGAAAACAGAGCGTATACAGAATTGTATTGTAAACAAAGCATAAACAGAGCAAACAATGCAAATGAAAGGCAATAATGAACTATATTCTATTTCTTAACAAGAATGTGCACTGGTCAGAGTGTAGTTGCATATGTGGATGGCAAGTTAAGCCCCAAAATGCTGTGTTTACAGGTGCTTGGATGCTAGGAGTCATGTGTGCTCGAGCATCCAAAGTTGCTAGTTGATGCTCCCTAAGCTGTCAACCTTCAAAATTGCCAACCCCATTTATGTGAATGGATGGGGTATTTATAAGGTTTGCTAGGCTCAGGTGCGGAATTCATGCATGGAATCAACAGCTGAGAAATGAGAGAAAAATGGATCATGTGATAGGTGTTTGATGGACAGCTATGTGTGAATTTGGACGTGCGTAAGCAAGCTACGTTCTTGACCGGATGCACTGTATCTTATAGCATGTGTTGGCTTACACAAGCTAGCTTATGCCCATAGAAGTAGATATAATTTGAAGCATAAGAGCTTGAAAAGCACACAAATAGTGAAAATTTACAAAAATGATAGTGTACAATAAGAGAAATTGACTCTGGCTCCCTTGGAACTTCTCGATCCATGGATTGACTACTGTAGGATGCTGATGTGAGTGGTTTTGTGGCTGTTTGAGGCATTTCTGTTTCACAAAAGCTTCCAGCATAAGTTTATTTTATCTTGGCGTGTCATCAATGTGTGTTTGGCATGCTTTTGACTAGGCGTAATCAGTACTCACGTTGTATTCACGCTGCCAGCATGACCTCAGCGTGACCTCAGTGTGACCTGATGAAAATGACACATTTCACACCAATTTTTGATCCTTGAAGCCTATACTTTGAGTGCAAAAATTGCCTAACTGTGATAGATCCTAAGAGTGGACTGCATGTTGAAAACTGAGCTTGAGTGTGTCTTGATTTGAGCCACTTTTGGTAGCTCATGCTGGACTTACACGGTCAGCGTGACCTCAGCGTGAGTGAAAAAATTCTATGATTTTGGACTTGAAGTTTTGAATTCTAAAGGCTAGGACTTGAAGTAGTCATCAATGGACCTTGAGGATGACTTGCAGCTTCAAAGTTATACCATTTTGACTCAATTTTAAGGCTCTTGGAGTTGCTCACGCTGTACTCACACTGCCAGCATGACCTCAGCGTGACCTGGAAAAATTTGTACAATTTGGCCTGTAATCTAAATGCCTGAATGCTGAAACTTGAAGTGGACAACAATGGCCCTATGAAGATGACTTTCACCCTCAGATTGGATCATTTTTGACTTCATCTTGAAGTCGTTGGAGTTTGCTCATGCTGAGGGCAAGCTAGCTTGACAAGTTGGCATGAGCAAGCTAGCTTGACAAGCTGAGCGTGGGCAAGCTAGCTTGACAAGCTAAGTGGGAGTAAGCTAGCTTAACAAGCTGAGCGTAGGCAAGCTAGCTTGACAAGCCAAGTGTGAGTTCCATGCCTTAGTCAAAGTTTTGCCTCCCAAAAGTTAAAAAGGCTCTGGGTTGTTCTCGTTTCATAATGATAGGCTGAAATTAGTGGTGTTTCATTGGTCCCTCTTTATTGATGTCTAGAGGAATCCACTCGAGAGGCATCGACAAAGAAGTACAAAACACCATGACCAATCAAGTACCAAGCATTATCTGTCAGCTCTTGGCTAGACGTCATCACACAATGTTCAAAAGTACATGGGATTGGGGAAATGCAGTTCAAGATGCAAGGGGATTGGTTGTAACTGGGGGGAATTAGGAGTTGATCAAGGGTTATAATTGCTGTTGGAATTGTGGAAGAGGAATGCTCTCATGTGAACAAGCCATATTTTTCATCCTTGTTAGTAGCCAATGTTTAGCAGACTTGGAACCAATACATAGGAGATGAATTTTTTGGAGAAATGGGACTCTTGTAGAGTGTTTACGGGAGCCTGTTGTAAATAGCCAAAGCCACGTGATGATGTGTGACATGATCATTTGAGACACAAGTGTAACTGTTTCTTCAAGAAAATTGCCTTCCCGCCTAGGGTTGTATGAGAAGAGCCAATGGTCTTTGGTCTATGATGTCAACGGGGTCATGAAGACCTTTTCTGTGCACTTTTCTCTTTGATGTTTTTGTTCTTTTTCTTCTTTTTTTTTCTCTTTTTGAAAGAGTTTGCTTTCAGTGCTGTGCTCGTGCTCATGTGCTTGCATTTGTATCATGTACCATGTATTGTGTTTTACGTTGCAACTGCTTAGAAAAACACAGTGTGCAACAGTGTATTAAGAGCTTTGGAATGAGTAGAATGTATTAAGGGGGTGTAATTGAATAGGATAAGGGGAACATGATGGGGAATAGGGAATGTATTAGGAGTCGGGAATGTACTTATGAATGGATTAATTAACCCAGTTGTGTGCATCAGGAAAAATGTGATACCTTGCTGTCATGATGAAGTGCATCTGTGCACGAACACCTTAGGCATGTCATCCTGCAAACATAACTCCAAGAAGACAAGAAAACCACAAATGATTCAGTTAACTAAGTACTTTAAACTTGAATACAACCAAGGAGATGGAGCCACCATGTGTAATTTCAAAGTAGATAGAATCATGAACAACATTAGCTTCATTAGGGTCCATGAGACAAATTATGCAGCAAGTCTTTGTGGAACACGTACAACCAATTGCAGCAACATATCTTTTCAAGTATTGCCTGGTCGTCGATGATGTCACCATTTTATAGTCTTAGTGGACTGATGCGGGTTAGTTTCATGTCATAACCCTTTAGACAACACTAGTTTAGCATTGTAGCAGATGGTGCAATGCTAGTTTATAGTCGTAGTGGACTGTGAAGAGGCAAACTAGTTTATAGTCTTAGTGGACTCTAGATGCTAGTTTCACATCATGGTGGACAAATGTGGTAGTTTAGTGTCGTACCGGACGGCGCTCTATGGTGTCAGTTTACTGTCATGATGCCAGGACACTCTATGGTGCCAGTTTCGAGTCAGAGCCCTAGGACCGTTCTATGGTATCAGTTTTAGGTCATGATACCAGGACCGTTATGTACCTCAAGTTCATCAGACATAGTACCATTTCAGGTACAGGTGATTTGTGGGATTAGCGAACTCGTTCCTGTCCATGTCAACAAGTTTGAATGCTCCGTTATGGTACACCTTGGTGACTAAGTAGGGCCCTGTGAGTGTTTTATTATGGTGCTTACTTTTGTATGGTTTCATTTTTTTTAGTGTTAGTGTTACTATTCTTCCAAGTTTTGTATTCATAAGTTGCTTTGCTATGCTTACTTGTTTGTTTATTTTTCATTTTGTTGTAGGGACCTAGTAATGATGAGGCTAGCCCCAGTGGAGTGGGAGCAAATGATGTGGAGGATTTTGGTGGCCAGCCCCCTCCTAGGACTGATGTGTGAGCTAACTATTAGTCTAGCTTTAGCTACCAAATGTTTTGGATTTTTTGATGTCTAATGGAAATGTATGAGGACAGATGTAATGATATGGATTTAATCGTGGCATAATGTGTTGGTATTCTATTGCCATGTTGACGTTTAATATTATATATATATATGTTTTCTCNATGTAGAACGAAATGTAAGGCAAATATTTGTAAAAGGAAAAGTAACGAGAATGCATGAATTGAAATTGCAACTTGTGACATGTAAATGAAAATTTGACATAACGTAATGAGAGTTTGTAAACCTGCAACATATTGAGTTATAGTTTAAGGCCATTTTGGGCCGTGCAAATCAGTTTAGAGTCATGGTGGATCGTTGCATTTGTGTTTGAGGGATTACTAGTTTTAGGCCATAGTGGGCCAAAAGCGATAACAGTTTTGGGAAATTTAACAGTCATGGTGGATCGTTGCATTTTTGACTGTGGCTAGTTTAATGTCATTGCGGTCGTTCGTTGGCAATTTAATGTCGTACCAGATGGTTGGTAGTTTAACGTCATTTTGGACGCTGGATTTTTGATCTAGTTATTGAGTTGTTTTTTATTTTTCATAGTTTGATGTGAGGAATAGGACATGTAAGTACAATCTTATACTCCCCTTCCCCTTCACTAGAGATGTTAAAAGGTAGCTTCAACCAAGAGACGTCAACGGGAATGGCTCCTATGTCTGTGTTGTCCAGTGTTTCCTCAATTCTAGTAGGATCGTGGGTCAACGGTTGGTTCGTGTTTTGAAGTGCACTCATGGTTTCTTATTTAGGCTCAAAGAACTCAACCTCTGATCCTTGATCCATTTCTGAGTGCAAGGGAGTGAGTGATGTTGTCATGTCCCCGTGTATGATGATTTCGTCGCCCTCATAAGGTAGGTGGATTTCTTGATGGATTGGTAAGGATACAACTCTAAGTTGAGCTAGCCAAGGTATTCCTAGAATCAGATTGAACCCTGGCATTTCATCAACCACTACGAATTTAGCCGATGTGGGGAACTAGTCCCCTTCTACAAAATCCAAGGTAAGCATGCCTTTTACCACGACACGGGAACCACTGAAGGATTTTAAAAAGGAAGTCGTTGTGGGTCATATTTGCTTTGTAAGATCCAGTTTTTCGATGATAGGAAAGGGTATTACGTTTGTTGCTGCACCGTCATCAACATGCACCCTACGTATCTTGAAGTGGTTAACTTGTATTGTTATGAACATAGGGGCTGTAGTGACCTCTCTAGTTTTCTCATCTCACTTAATATCATTGGCATGAAATTCTAGGGATGTGGGCCTCGATTCTTGATGTTGTGGGGATAGTACTACATAGATGGACGACTCATCTATGGGAAGGTCCTCACTAACAGGAATCAAAGTCAACATACGCAGGAGAGCTTCCCGATGTACTAGTGAGGTCATTACTAGATCGTATAGGCTTAAGGAGGTGTTCTTTTGTTTTAAGGCCTATGTGACTTGGGTTAATGCACTCGCTAGATCCTTACCACTTGGAATTCTCTTATCTGTGAAGACTTGGTCCATTTGACCCAACATTTGTATCTCTTGTGGAGGGATTCTGGTATTAGTAACTGGGGATGTTGAGTTTGGGATACTAAGAGCACCGATATTCTTATCTTGATGACTTGTGCTAGGCTCACTAGTGGATGGAACCATAGGAACAACATTTAGCGGTATGGGCTTTGGTGGTCCTAATTTGTGCTCATGATGTTCTCTTTCTAGGCGCTCTCTTGTCAGCTTGTCGGCAAGGTGTTCTCACAGGGGTCGTGGGGGAATGGTAGGGGGTTGCATGTTAGGGTGTTTTGGCACCCAGATCACAAAGGGAGTGGGTCAGGTTTCTGATGGCATGGTTGCTGCTGTGACAGAAGGAGGTACACAGATGACGAATGGTTTTTGTGGTGTCGGGAATGTGCATATGACAAAAGGGGTTTGGGGAGGTGTTGAGGTAGGTGTATTTTGAGAAGGCCTATGAATTACAAGAGGTTTTTGAGGGACACCTTGTCCATTCTCCACATGGATAGTGTTAATCACATATGGTGTGTCATTAGTATTGAGAGGATCCTTGTAGACCCCCATGGGTTGGTTTTGGGGCTTTACCGGGTTTACCTCGTCAAATATTATTTCACCCCTATCAATCATGTGCTGTATATCTTGTTTTAAGGTGAAGCAATAGTCAGTTCTGTGCCCACACCATTGGTGATATTTGCAAAATTTGTGCAACCTAAAACCTTTTGGAACAGAAGGTTCATCGACTATTACTAAAGTTGGGTTTTTAGCCAACTCACAGAATCGATCATGTTTTTGGGACATCGCAGGGGACATTTGTTTATGTTTGATTTACCCAGTCCTTAGAAGTTGATCTAATAATTTGTGAAGGTTTCATAGGCAAGGGTGTGTATTGGGTAGGATCTTTTTGTTCAAATGTACGAGTGTGATCCCATGTTTGTGGGTTGTTTTCCTTTCTATCCTGAATTGTTACGTTGGACTGTCCCTGCCACTGCTACTATCATCATTTTTGATTTATCCTTATCTTTCCTCATATGTTGGCTTCTAAAGGCTACATAAGCTGGGTTGTTACTTTTTTGCACCACCTCTGCTATGTTTTTAATTTGTGCGAATGCTTGACTCAAAGTACGAGCACTCAAATAATAAAGTTTTGATTCAATGAAGTCATTCACAGTAGCCTTAAGAATGGTAAGCAAGTATGTCTTAGGTATGGGCTTGTGAAGTTCATTCAGGGTTGCACTCCACCTTTGGATAAATTTTTGCACTGGCTCTAACGGTGCTTGTTTAATCTGAATTAGACCATCTAGTGTGGCTTAGGCTTTAAATTATATTTAAAACAGGTAATGAATTGATGTAACAAATCTTCTAGAGAAGATATGGAGTTACGGGTTAAAGCTCGGTACCAGTCTAAGGCTTTTCCTATCAAGGACATAGCAAATACATGTAGAATTGCATGAGGCCAGGCTTGAAGCAAGAGACATTCTAGTTGAAATGTTACCAGATGGACGTTTGGATCTCCCTCTCCATTGTACTTGGTTAGTTGAGGTAATGAGATTCCCTTTGGTAAGGTTAACGGTGGAACCGAAGGATGGATTGGGTCATCTTGGTAGAAGTCCAACACCTTGACTTCCTCAGTGTTTGTAGTTTTAAGGCACTTTAACTCCTTGGTTAATGAGTGCATCATTTTCTTTGTGTCTGCCCACTCTTGGGTGGTAGGCAGACTGGCTAGTTGAGTAGATTATGATTGGTAGTAGTTTGATTGTTGTATTGTTTATGGAAAGGGAGACTGTTGGATTGTCGATTGTTGTGGAGGAGCAACATTCAGAGATGGGATTGCAGGGTGTGGTACATTGTAGTGAGCAATTTGGTATTGCTAAACAACTAGTGAAACCCACTGCCTAGCCATAGTTTGTGAGGTGACACCCTGAATGTGTTGGGCTGAAGTAATCAGAGGTGCTCCATGGGTTTGTACTTGTGGTATGTAGTGGGTGGACATGGAAGCTAGTATAACTGATGGCATCCTAATTACTTGGGGTCGGAAGATTGATCCTAAATTACTTTGAGGAGGGGGTTGTTGGGACTACACTTGTGGGGGTATGATGGAGATGGATGTATCAGATTGAATGTTGGGCATGGGGAAGGTTGGAATGGAAGTGGGTACTTCCTGTAGAGAAATCGACGCTCAAGTGTTTGCAGATAAAGGAGGAAGTATGGTTTCTTCCAGGAAAGGTTGGAATGATGGGTTTGTATGGGCATGAGGACTAAGAGTATGGTATGAGTCCCCATGCTCAGATTGGGCTGCAAAGTCATCTTCCTCATCTTCGCTCTGAGGCTTTATCAGAGGTGGCTGCAAGGTTTGATTCCTTGCCATGAGAAGCTGAGATATGAGACGATGATGGGGATCGAAAAGGGGATTACATCATATACTAAGGGAGTGAACTCATGACCTCTCTTGTAAATGAGCTCATAGTTTCTCTTTGCTTCTCTTTCTATGCAATCGATAGGCAATTTGGCTTGGATCTTCACACAAATGAAGTTATATTTTTTAGGTGTGAGGATTGCATAGGTAGGGTCCTTGCCCTGTAGCCTAAGTGACTAACGAGTTGAACCTTAAGGGTTTATCGCTTCAATGGTAGTTATGGGTTCTTTCATAGTCACAAGGTTTAAGGTCTCGGCCCCAAAGTCAGAGATCTATAGCATAGCTATGTTGATCTGGGAAGATTCTATAGTAGCGTGAGTAAGTTGGCTTGACAAGTTGAGTGTGAGCAAGCTGGCGTGAGGCTGGCTTGACAAGCTAAGCGTGAGTAACTGGGCTTAGCGTGAGTAAGCTAGCTTGACAAGCTGGGCATGTGTAAGCTAGCTTGACAAGCTGAGCATGAGTAGCTGGGCTTAGCGTGAGTAAGCTAGCTTGACAAGCTAGACGTGTGTAAGCTGGCTTGACAAGTTGAGCATGAGTAATTGGGCTTAGCATGAGTAAGCGAGCTTGACAAGCTGGGCGTGTATAAGCTAGCTTGACAAGCTGAGTGTGAGTAACTGGGCTTAGCTTGACAAGCTGGGCGTGTGTAAGCTAGCTTGACAAGCTGGGCTTTAGTTTTAGCACTTGGTCTGCGCAGCGTTTAACAGGTAGCATGATCAACATTTTGACAGGATAGTAAACAAGTCGGCCCTCCTTCTAGTGCCAATTTACTGTACTAACCAAAATCATCGACGTGAGGCTGGAAGGGAAAAACACACATCGAAAGATTGCCAAAGAGACACAGTTGACCCTGCCTTCATGTGAGGGCAAGCTGGAAAAAGGAAACAAAGGTATTGTAACTGATGGTCTGCACACAAATCAACTAAGGACTTCCCCGAGTGTAAGCTATGGCTAGTGCTGGGGTTATCATAACTGATGACGTATGAAATGTAAATAGTGACACATGAAATGCAAATAGAGTGCATATAGAACTGTATTGTAAAAAAATCATAAACAAAGTAAACAATGCAAATGGAAGGCAATAATGAACTATATTCTATTGCTTAACAAGAATGTGCACCGGTCAAAGCGTAGTTGCGTATGTGGATGGCAAGTCAAGCACTAAGCCCTGGAATGCTGTGTTTACAGGTGTTTGGATGCTAGGAGTCATGTGTGCCCGAGCATCCAAAGTTGCTAGTTGATGCTCCCTAAGCCGTCAACCTTCAAAATTGCCAACCCTGTTTATGTGAATGGATGGGGTATTTATAAGGTTTGGCTAGGCTCGGGTGTGGAATTCATGGATGGAATCAATGGCTAAGAAATAAGAGGAAAACGGATCATGTAACAGGTGTTTGATGGATAGTTGTATGTGAATTTGGACTTGCATAGGTAAGCTACGTTCTTGATCGGATGCACTGTATCTTACAACATGTGTTGGCTTACACAAGCTAGCTTACACCCATAGAAGCAGATACAATTTGGAGCATTAGAGCTTGACAAGCTCACAAATGGTGAAAATTTACAAAAATGATAGTGTACAACAAGAGAAATTGACTCCAGCTCCCTTGGAACTTCTCGATCCATGGATTAACTACTATAAGATGCTGATGTGAGTGGTTTTGTGGCTA
The DNA here is from genome assembly GCA_015680685.1 of Gnetum montanum. NCBI lineage: Eukaryota > Viridiplantae > Streptophyta > Gnetopsida > Gnetales > Gnetaceae > Gnetum > Gnetum montanum. The sequence goes on from MNCI01031167.1 coordinate 305,474, forward strand.
TTTGAGGCATTTCTATTTCACAAAAGCTTCCAGCGTGAGTTTATTTTGTCTTGGCGTGTCCTCAACATGTGTTTGACGTGCTTTTGACTGGGTGTGATTAGTACTCATGCTGTACTCACGCTGCCAGCGTGACCTTAGCGTGACTTGATGAAAATGACATATTTCACACCAATTTTTGATCCTTAAAGCCTGTTCTTTGAGTGCAACAATTTCTTGACTGTGATTGACCCTAAGAGTGGACTACATGTTAAAAACTAAGCTTGCGTGTGTCTTGATTTGAGCCACTTTTGGTAGCTCACACTAGACTCACGCTGTCAATGTGACCTTAGTGTGAGTGAAAAAATTTTGTGATTTTGGACCTAAAGTCTGGAATTCTGGAGGCTGGGACTTGAAGTAGTCATCAATGGACCTTGAGGATGACTTGCACCTTCAAAGTTAGATTGTTTTGACTCAGTTTTAAGGCTCTTGGAGTTGCTCACACTGTACTCATGCTGCCAGCGTGACCTTAGCGTGACCTAGGAAAATTTGTGCAATTTGGCCTGAAATCTGAACTCCCAAATGCTGAAACTTGACGTGGACAATAGTGGCCCTATGAAGATGACTTGCATCCTTAGATTGAACCATTTTTGACTTGATCTTGAAGTCGTTGGAGTTTGCTCACGCTGAGGGCAAGCTAGCTTGACAAGCTGGCGTGATTAAGCTAGCTTGACAAGCCAAGTGTGGGCAAGCTAGCTTGACAAGCCGAGTGTGAGTAAGCTAGCTTGACAAGCTGAGCATGGGCAAGCTAGATTGACAAGCTGAGTGTGAGTTCCATGCCTTAGTCAAATTTTTACCTCCCAAAAGCTAAAAAGGCTCTGGGTTGTTCTCGTTTCATAGTGTTAGGCCGAAATTAGTGGTGTTTCACTTGGTATCCAAGCACATAATGGTGGAATTTTTTAAGCACGTACACAATGGCCATCAGCTCCTTTTCAGTTGTGATGTAATTTAATTATGCTCCTATGATGCTTCTACTGGCACAATGTATGTAGTATGGTCTCTTTTGATCATTAAGTTGTATTAGTACTACCCCAAGCACATGGTTGGAAGCATCAATCATGATATAAAAGGTCTTGGCCAATCTACAGTTTGGAGGATTGGTATTTCGACTAACTTCTATTTCAGAGTTTGAAATGCCTTTTCACATGACTTAGTCCACTCAAGAGGTGCATTCTTCTTCGTAAGTTCTAGAAAGGTTTTGGCTATTTTTGAGAAAATTTCAATGAATCTTCTACAATATCCCATATGGCCTAAAAAGGATTTTATATCTTTCACTATCTATGGTCGTTGAGTGATGTTTTGGATGACTCTGATCTTTTTGGGATCTACCTCAACACCATTTTGAGAGATTTTGTGTCCCAACACTATGCCTTCCCTGACCATGAGATGGCTCTTTTACCAGTTGAGCTTCAAATTTATTTCAGCACATCTTTTGAGTACCTACTCTAATTGGTCCATTGCTTGTTTAAAATCTAGCCCATATGTGGAAAAATCATTCATAAAAACTTTCACACCATTGCCTATATGTTTTTGGAAGATACTTAACACTAGTCTTTAGAAGGTTTTTGGTGCATTGCAAAGACTAAAAGGCATCTTTCTATAAGAAAATGTTTCCCATGGATTGGTGACCATTGTCTTCTCTTGGTCTTCAAGTGCAATATGGATTTGATTGTATCCACTATATCCATCTAGAAAACTGTAATACTCATGTCTTGAAATTGTGTCTAAGACTTGATCAACAAATGGTAATGGGAAATAATCCTTAAAAGTGGTTGAATTCAACAACTGGAAGTTGATGCAGATGTGCCATTTGCCTTCCTTCTTTGGAATGATCACCAAAGGACTTATCCATTCACTAACCATTATTGGATAAATGAATTCTTTCTTTAGCAACTTTTCCAATTCTTGCTTAAATACCTCTTAAGTTTAGGATTAAGCCTTTATTAAGGTTGGCATTTTGGTTTGACTGCAGGATTAATGTGGATCTGGTGTTGGCAAATTAATGGCTCAATTCCTCTGGTCTCATCATAAGACCACATGAATGTTGTAGTTCATCTATTAAGCACTTCCAGTAGTTTCTTTTTTTTGTTCCTTATCTAGGTTGGCGTTGATAACTACCAGCTTCTTGTTGTTCAAAAATGTGTATTTTAATGGTGCTAGTAAGGATTTCAATTCTAGTAATTCTGGTTTCATTATGTTTGGGATTTTCAAGTGTCCCTAATCTATTTCTTCTTCTTGATTATTTTGAGGGTAAGAGTGTCTTTTCCTTACTTGTTCCAACTTATCTATTTTTGCCATGCAGGTATCAATAATTTGTTCTTCTAGTTCCATGTACTTATCAGATTGGATTTCTTCACTGATAATCAACAACTAGGTGCCCTCTTGTTGGGTGGCTACTACATATAGGAAATTTTGCACAGAACTTGTTTCTACACATTGATTGCATGCCTTAGTCTCTTTTCATTTAATGGCCAAAATTCTTTGCACGCAATTGTACTTGTGATTGCTATATGCGATACATGAAACCCTTCATCTGTGTATGATTCTAGCTTCATTTTCCTTGAAAATTTCTAAGGATAAATCACGAATTCTAAGCTTATCATCCATGGTGCTAAGCCAAGCTCTTCCCATGATAATTAGAAACTCTCCCTTGTTTTTCTCCACATGAATTACTAGAAAATCAATAGGATAGGACCAAGCCATTGATGATGGTAATCACATCATCCACTTGTCCAAGTGGAACTATGATTGATTGGTTTGCAAGCTCTAAATAGATGTTACTTTTTTTTAGTGGTGGGAGGTTCTAAGCTTGGTACATGTTTTGAGATATTAGCTTACTCCAGACCTAGAATCTAATAGAGCTTTGCATGGTTTTTGTACCACTATTTGGAGATAAATCAAGGGACTTCTTAGATTAGTTCTTTTTTGTGAAAGAGCCCCTACCTTGATCCAATGGGTTACTATTTGTGTAAGCATGATAGTTGTGATGTTTAGACTTGATGAAGTTGGAAGCTTATTACATTAGGAAGGACTCGATGTTGATGGGGTGGAGTTAGACATGTTCCCTATCCATTGAGTCTTTTCTATACTCCTAAAAAAGGGTCATTTCTTGGGTTTAGACTCATAAGTAGACCTCCTCTCATGCATATTGATTGCCCTTGTAGCACTCTTTGGTTGGGGTTGTGATGGTAAGTCCTCCTACATAACAAGAGGTGGCATTGGTGTCATAGAATTTGAGTGTTGAGTAAAAGGTCCAACTATTGGTAAATGTACATATGAGTTGGAATAAAATTTGCCTTTGCATCCAAGTTCTTTCTTCTTCCTTTTTTCTTTGCCTCTTCCTAATGCTTGTTTAGTTCATTCCTCCACTATCTTTAATGCATTTGTAAATTTTTTGTTAATAGAATTCCACATTTTCGCTACCTTAGCTACAATGTCACTTATGGACTTCTAGATTGCTAAAGTCTTTTACTGGATGACATCATCCAAGGTTTCATCCTCTTGTTTGTCATATATTCATGCATCCCTTTTCTAGATTGATGGATCTCTTTTATACTCTTCAGCTGATTCCCTTTTTCTGAGTTCTTCTTCATCTTTTACCACTTGGTTGATCAATCTTTAAATATGATGGGTGGTTAATTTTGATTATTTCTTGGGTATAAATCCTAAGAATCTCTCTAGTTTTGCATCTTAGCCCATCTATGATGTGCCTAAGTTGTTTCTTTGATGAAAATCCATGGCCTTTGCATCTGTGTAATAGTGAATAATATCTATCCATTTCCACTTCAAGAGTTTTGTGAGTCCCTGGTTTCCATCCCTAGATTTGTTTTCTTAGATTTGACACTCATGAATAGGTCTAATATTTGTCATTAAAGTTTTCAAGCATGGTACTCTAGCGTATGATGGATTAGGGTTCCAAAGACCTATACTAGCTTTCTACTTCCTTCACAAGTGTTCTAGGAAACAACTTCAATTTATGCTAATCACTCTCTATGTTTTGAAGGGCACAGGCATCATGGAATGTTTGAAGGTGATGTTATGGATCTGCATTATTACCACCTTCAAATCATGGCATGTTGTTTAGATCCAACTATTTAATTCAGCAATCTCTCACGTGCCTAGTTAGTATGTAGACAACTTCCTGAATATTGATCATGCTTTGAGTTATCATAAGGGGTTCATCATCATGATTGGGTTCATATACTCTATTGTAGTAGTGACCCCTTCTATGCTCATGCCTCTCTTGATCCTCTCTTATGTCTCTTCTTCTTCTTCATTCATACTCTTCATCTTCTAAATCAAAGTACCTTGAATATCTGTCATGATGACCATGGGTTCACCTTTCTTCCCTATCAGAGTTCTGGTGCTTGTGTGATCTCCTATCAGAGTCCTTCGACAATCATGATGAGGTAGATGAGGTGGCAAGAGAATACTGACGACTTGTTCTTCTTTCATGACTCTTATATGTTTCTTTGTAGGATTTGGTAGGAACCCTTGGCTTAGAGTTTGGCTTATATCTACAGTCAGTAGCCTTCCCCTTGTGTGTCAATGCTAGAGTAGAATGAAGTTGGACTTTGATAGGTTCCTCTAGTCTAATGATAGGTTTTTTTTATGGCTCCTCATGGTTCTAGTCAAGTTGTTTAGAAATGAATTAATGAGCATCAAGTTCTTCTATGACAAAAAAAGTGTTGGCCTACTTCCCTTTGCTGTGTATATGTTTGATCTCCATGGCAACATCTCTTCTCATATGCTCTTTTGTGGGTTCATAGGGTCTAGTTATGTGTTGAGTCACATGATACCCTTCCTGGATCTAGTCCAAATGCTTTTCTCTTAAAGCAGTTTGTAGCATGTTTACTGCTACACATTCTGGAGGTAGGATTATGTTGCCTTGTGTGTCTCTCCACATCAATTGCTTGTCTTGATGGAAGATGAAAGCAAAGTCTAGATGGTATGGATCAGTATGAGCATAAGTGATTCGTGTCTGTATTGGCATCCCCTATTCTTTTTCATCAATGATTCTACACTACTTCTTCTTGTCTTCTTGGCAAGTGATGGTTGATCATTATGTTAAGTGATATTATAGTTTTTAGATAGTTTGTGTTAAAAGTGTGCTTTACTTATAGTTGTTACTTTGACTTTGAGTCAAATACAATGAACTTTGAAAAATTAATTACTTAGCATAACATTGATTTGTCCTTGGCAATGGTGCCAATGATGAGCGGTGGAGTATCTAAGACCAAACCATTCAAGATATGAGTGTTCACGCACAATCTTAGTTGAATTCTGTGGACAAGGAAATGTAATTATGCAAGTAACTGATTAGAGTTCGTGATTGTTGTCTTCCCACGTGAGCTAGTAAAATCAATGTGTATGATTTAACTCATGGTAAGGCATATGATAATGATGTTTTGTTGGCCATATTTCTCCTAGAAAACATGAAGTACATGGAAAGTAAAGGTAGTAATTTCTAAATCTAAGTAATAGTAAACAAAATCTAATCTACCCTATGCGATGAGCAACTAGTCTTGATCTTCCATTCACACCTTGGACTTCATGTAACTACTACTAGGATTACCAAGCACCACACTACTGGAAGAACCAAGTGATAGTACTACTAGGTTACCAAGCAGTTACACTAAAGTGTTTGAGATTAGTTGTACTCATTCTACTTAACAATAGAAATAGTAAAACGCATAGAAAGTAAATTAGTAACTACAAAAAATAGTAAACATTAAGCTAAGTTAAAGCATAAAATTATTCTAAGTGCAAACAATAAAGACTAAATGATGCTACAATGATGTGAAGTAATCTTGATCTTTATTTTCGTGCATGAAATGTGTCCAAGTACATTCCAGTCGAATAAAGACTTTGTTCAATTCCTAAACATCACACTGTGGGCATACACTTCTAAGTGCTAAGTGCTAAAATTGAGAAAACAAACTGATGTAATTTCACTAAGTGTGAAATGAAACTATGTGGGGACAATGTGCCTAAGTGTTGTATTTATAGGCCTGCACACATCCATGATATTGGATACACAACATCATATCTTGTGCCTCGTATCAAGGATCTAATATCACAACTTCGATATTGGATACCTAATATTGTTGTCAATAAAAACTCAATTATCAATAATGATATCATATCTATGATATCATAGATGTAATATCGTAGCCTAATATAAAATATCGTAGAAACGATATAGTGGGTTATGGTCATGCCTATAAATGCGAATCCATGGCTGTGCCAAAAATAATTGTTTTGGCTAACACTTAGTGAAATTCTTGTAGTTTATTTTCATAAAGTTAGAGTTAGTTGTGAATGCCTACAGTATGTCAATTATTAGTTGTATGGCATCTTTATTTGAGTGGATTGTTTCTAGACATAATTCATGAATGGCAATAAAGATCTAGATTATTCTTCATCATTGAAGCATATCACATAGAATAGATTTACTTTCCTATGTTGTTTACTTTTACTATAGCATTTACATTTCCTCAGTCATTTAACATTATGATGTTCATTAGAAAATGTAGAATGAGTATGACTAGTTTCAAGCGTAAAAATGTGATTGTTTAATAACCCAATAGTGACTTCCATGATTCACTCAGTAGTAAAGTTACTTGATAATCTTAGTAAAAATTATATTAGCCAAAGATGTGTATGAAAAACTAGGAGTAGATACTTATTATCATAGGCTAGAATATTTTTATATTTCCATTATACTTGGTCCTAGAATTTACATTCATTTTCACTATATTCATGCTTAGCACACTTAAGAGCCAACAACAACATTCAAGCATATGCCTCACTAATGATCGCAAACTTCTTATTAACTCATTAGTATAATTATATTGTCTATCCATGGATTATGATCTTATCACATGTGAATACTTATAACTTATATGGTTGAGTGTTGGAATCCTCTACTACTCATCATCGGCACTATTATCAAGGATATATTAGTGTTTACTAGTTAGTTAATCTTATATACTTAGTTATATTAAGCATCACCAAGTTTGTCTTTCATACTTAGAATAAATTTTTAAAAAACACACACATTTAAGCATCAATCAATCTAAAATGACTTCTATCTCTAAAGTGAAATCTCCACTTGCTATTGATCTTAATGAAAGTAATGATAGAGACTATAATGAAGAAAATTGAAGTGCACCAATGCAAACAAGAATATCATATGCTTATGCAAATCCTTATTATCTTGATTTCACATTTAGTTTTCACTAGGATGAATAATTTAGATGGAGAGACTTACAAGGCAATATTGTCTTACCACCAAAAAGCTCAGCACTACTTATGCTCTAGGAAATCCTCATGAGAACAAATCTTGGCCGTGTATAAGAAGGATATCAAGTTACCAAGAACATGACTAGGTCATACTAGGCAATAGAGGCAAGCAAGAAGGAATGTTATCATGGTGATAATATATAAACAAGTGAAAGGAAAAAGGGCATCATAGATGATCATCCTTATTGAAAAGAAAATGAGTTGTATAAAGCTAAAAAATCTTACTAAACTCATAGATCCAATTCTCAAACACTAGTAATATGTATTAAAGATCCTATAAAGACAAAATTACATTTATCTCTTCCAAAAATTCATGGAAGAGGTGAGGTAGACTCCAAAATTAGGGGGAATTCAATACCTAATACCTTCAATAGATCTAAAAGAGATGAATTAATGAGTCATAGAAGGAGAACCAACTAACATCGCTCTTTGACTCCCCCATCCTTTTCCCCACACTCATCAACAGACTTTGATAGAAGAGAACAAAGGTCAAGCGATCATGACAAGGAAAGAGAAGGGATCATGATAGATATATATATGGAAGAAGACATCCTAACGAAGTGAAAGATGATGAAGAAAGAAAGAGAGATATTAGACATAAGAGAAGAGAACATTATGAGTATCAAAGGGATCATTACCACAATAGAGCATATGAACTTGAAGATTATGAAGAACCCCTACTAGCCACTCAAAGCATGATCAACATTAGGGAAGTAGTGTACATACCCACCAGACATCTAAGGGATAGTCGCATCAAGAAACTTGACATGAATAACATTCCAAAGTTCGAACAAGAATATAATGCATATCCACAACATCACCTTCAAGCCTTCCATGATGTTTGCATCCTATAAAACATAGGGAATGATTGGCAGAAATTAAAGGTGTTTCTTAAAATACTCATAAAGGAAGTACATTGATGGTATGAGTCCTTAGAACCAAAATTAATTCAAAGATGAAATACCATGTTTGAGCTCTTTAATGACAAATATCAAAATTATCTAGAGTAGAAAATGTAAGAAAAAAAATCCAAGGATGAAAATAAGAAACACATAAATCCCTTAATGCAGCAATGGACAAATACTATTCACTATTACATAGATGCCTATGCTATGGATTCTCCCAAAGGGAACAACTATGATACATCATCGATGGGTTAAGGAAAAAAAATAAGAGAGAACCTTAGAGTATATGCCTAAGAAAGGCTATTAGATATGACAACTCAGTGAATTCCAAGGTTACTAGATTAAAGAGTAAAAAAAGAAGGAGATCTATGAAAAAGAGAATCAACTAAAAAATATAATAGAGATCCAACTATAATAAAAATATATGTGAGGATATATGAAATAAAAGAAGATGAAACACTAGAAGATGTGATCCAGTGAAAGACTTTGCCTATTTAAAAATTAGTAAATGACATTGCAACAAAGGTAGAGAAAATGTAGAATTATGTGGATGAAAAATTTGCAACAACGCTTAAGATAGTAGAGGAAAAAACCTAACAAGTATTTAATAGAAATAGGAATAAGAAGAATAAAAAGGATAATGAATGTGAGAATTATAAAAATAAAGGAAAAGTTGCTACAATAGAGGAAGTTATGGACTCAAGTTTTGAAGATGATAATGGTTTCAGGGTGTGCCAATATGAACATCCTAAGGGATATTGTCCAATTATGGCCCACTTACAAGAGTCCAAGGCATATGTACTTAATCCAAAATTTGTTAAAAAGCAAATGCCCAAACAATTATCCTATCCATAGGATAATTATAAACAACCCTATCAATAATTGTATTATTTAAGCAGGGCTTATCATCAACTGCAAGAGTAGTACCAATAGTAATGACAACAACCACAATTGTAGGGGATGCCTCCACCAAGGTAGTAGTATCTATACCTACAACCAAATCCTTATGGACACTATGTATAACATCCAATGTCTCCATGAAGTACTCCTATTCATGCTTCTTCTCCTTACTATCTAGCTAAATACCACAGACCTACAACCTCATGTATGGAGTCACAACCTTATACATCATAGCCAATATTAAGTTCTCAATCCTTTACCATGAGTACCACCACTAGAAATGCAAGGAAAACTACCATCACAACCACAAAAAAGGGTACTACTAGGGTAATTAATACAAAAGATGATATAACTAGTATAAGTAAACCAAGATCCAAGAAACATCTCTTTTTCAAGATAAGTCTAGAAAAGGTTTAAATGACATGAAACTCTTCTAATCATACTTCTTCCATACTAAGTCCTCAAGAAAATATGATGCTTCTAGTATTAACAGAAAAAATTTAGCAACTATTATGTTTACTTTAATAGTACCACATTGGATAAAACTTGGAGAATTTTTCAAGAAATGAACAAATCTGGAAAGTCCTCTAATCCATCTCCAAATAGCAGGACACAAGACATGCAAATCTCTACTAGATTCAAGGTCAAAGATGATTCTCATCTCTCGGGACATGTAAAAGGCCTAGAATTTGCCTTCATTAAAGAAATGCAATATCCTAATAGAGCTAATTAACTAGTCTATTGTTGTCCCACTTGGATAAGAGAAAGATGTGGTAACTATCATAAATGGCTGATCTTATCTTATTGATTTTCTTGTTATTCATGTGGATAAGAATAAGGGAAAATTTTCTATAAGTATTAGATCAATTTCTTGATGAAATCTTATTTACAAATATAGCAATGGTTGTTTATTTAGCAGCAAAATCATGGATTACCTACTGAATGGGATAAAAAATAATAAAAAAAAAGTTTCTAAACAAAGTAAACCAATATATGGAGATTAAAGGAAATATTTATAAGATTTATGCAGATGATTTAATGTGATGGTGTGTTTTAAAGAAAATAAATAAAGAATCCTAAAAGATGCACATGAAAGAATATGAAATAGTCATTATGCAGGAAGAAGAACAACACTAAAACCTTTGATGGTAGACTACTTTTGACCTACCATATTCAGGGATGCACACTAGTTTGCATAATCTTGTGAATGATGTCAAAAGGACAAAGGACCACCAACCAAAAATGAGGGACCAAAACAATGAATATAACCATTAGAAAAGTATGCTTTTTGAAGAATTGATTTTATGAGACCAATCATATGAATGTCAAATAAAAAGTCCTACATTATTATGACTATTAATTATTACACCAAGTGAGCAAAAGTAGCTATAGTTAAATATTGCATAGTTATAACAACTTTGAGATTCTTTCAACAACATGTGGTGACTAGGTTTGGAGTACCAAGAATGTTAATCTTAAATAATAGAACTTATTTTTTTGGGGCTGCATTTAAAAAGTTAATACAATGCCTTGGGGTAAATTACAAACTAACTACACCTTATCACCCACAAGCAAATGATCAAGTTGAAGAACCTAATAGAGAAATTACACGAATATTACTAGAACTATCAGTAGATATAGAAAGGATCAGAACATTGAGCTTAATGATGCTCTATGGACATATTAATCTACTTGGAAAATTCCTATAGGGTATTCATCGTATGAACTTATTTATGGTAAATTACCTATCCTACCAATTCAAGAAGAGATAACTACCATAATAACTACTTATGCAATTGACTTAGACATAGACCTAGCCCAAAAATAATGATTAATGAAACTTAATCTATTAGATGAAAATCGATTAGTAGCCCAAAAGAGAAACAAGATTTATAAGAAATATTCCAAACATAGACAGGATGCTAAGATTAGACAAGTTTCTATTAAGCCTAGAGATAGAGTCCTTTACTATAACCCAAACCATGTCATCCAAATGATGAAGTTTCAAACTTTATGGGAAGGACCCTATATAGTCCATGCTACATATTAGTCCAACACCATGTAAATATATCACATAGCTCACCCACAGAAATTAATATTTGTTAACATTTAACAAGTCAAATCATTTCATGACATTTCACGCCTAAGAAAATCTACCATATGTTCTAATCCACTTACTTCCCATTCAATCTTCCAAATTTCTACTTTTGACAATAGTCATGGGGGTGTCATCTCTTATCCTTAGGCATCAATCAACCTTTTCACATTTTTTCTTTCATTTTTCCTAATTTCTTACTATTTTTCTGAATTCTTTAATATCTTATCTATTCTTTCATATTTACATAATTTCTTATCATTTTTCCCAATTCTTTAATATCTTTGAAGTTCTTTATATGTTTTTTCTATTCTTGTATATCTTTAATTCTTTCTACAATTTAAAAATTTTTAAGATATATATTTTTATTATTTTTTTTCTAATAAACTATCAAGAAATAAGCAAGATGTAATTAAAACAATAAGAATTTTACTCTAGGTTATCAAATCATTGAAAAACTAATTGCATATACAGTAAGACCACATCATCCATCCAATCATTTTTAATAATAAGAGGTTCTTACCATGGACATAATGACATTCTCACAACAATTAAACTAAAATAAACCTATGATCATTATGCCTATGATGAGTGGTATGGTGTTTCAACACTCAACCATATAAGTCACAAGTGTTCCTGTACGACTAGATCATAATCCATGCATGGAAAATGTAAGTATATGAGTGAGTTGATGGTAAGTTCGTGATCATTATCTTCCCACTTAGAGTTAGGGAGTTGCAAAACGTATGGTTTAACTATTAATGAGGTATATGATAAACTAATATTATTGGCTCTAAAAAGTGCTAAGTGTGAACATAGTAAAGGTGAATGTAAATTTTGTTTCTAAGTATAATGAAAATGTAAAGTTATTCTATCTTATGGTCATAATCATTCATTCCTAGTTTTTCATACACGTCCTCAATTGATGTAACTTGTTGGGATTACCAAGTAACTTTACTATTGAGAAAATCAAGTAAATTCACTATTGGGTTACCAAAAAATTATGCTCTGTGCTTGAAACCAGTTGTACTCATTTTGCCTTGCTAATGAACATTGGAATAGTAAATAACTTAAGAAATGTAAATGACTTAGTAAAAGTAAACAACATGGGAAAGTAAATCTATTCTATGTGATATGCTACAATGATGAAGAATGATCCCAATCTTTATTTTCATTTATGAATTGTATCAAGGAACAATCCACTTGAAAAAAGATTCCATACAACTATAATTCACCATACTATTGGCTTTCACAACTAACTCTAACTTTGAGAAAATAAATTGTAGGAAATTCGCTAAGTTTTGAACTCAAGCTTATTTTCGACATGATAGGGGGATCATATTTATAGGCATGAGAATGATCCACTACATCGTATTTATGATGATGTATGTTGAGCTACGATATAGCATCTACGATATCATAGTCCTTTACAATAAGTGTTTCATCAACCTAGAAGAAAAGGTAAAGAACCAATAGGGAACAAAAAGGATATGACATCAAGGGAATTTGTGAATTCTCTAAAGTTACTATTGTGAGTCTTATTATAGGATTAATTTGTATTATTTACTTGAGTTCTAACAAAAAATAGAAGCATGTTCTTAAAATAATGTTGCCTTGCCTTTCTTCCCTTTCTTTGAAAAGATAAACCCTTAAGATTTATTCTTAACACTAGGATAATGAAGAAAGGCATTATCTTGATCTTCATCTTCTCCAAGGTCTTTATTTTTAAAAGGAATATCATCTTCAAGGGATGGCATTGAGGAATGTCTTGAATAAGATATTGATGAAGAATTACATGAATTATGCCCTTGCTTGGATGCTTTTGGTGAGGTAGCATATCCTTTATTCTCTTCAAGATTTTCAAGTTTTTCAACAATGACCATGAGAGCATTTCCCATGTCATCCATGTTTCTTAACAAAGCTTGAACTATATTCTTCTTTGGAGCCATGATGGAAATTGATCTAAAAGGTAAATTTCACAAAAGTCTACAATTAAAAGTGAAATATTCAATATTTCTTAAGGAATAAAACCAAGAATATTCAAATCTTAAGAGAAATGAGGTCAAGATCTTGAAACCCTAGTTAGTACAAGCCAAAGAGTGTTCAATTCTACAATTATCTTCAAATTCTTGAAAGATATGACAAACTTAAAAATTAAAGAAAAATTTTCAAACCCTAAGATGAGTGGAACAATTAGCAAGAGAAAATTCATCCAAGTTTGAGAATTTGGAGTGATTCTTTGCAATTGAAATGAGAATTATCCACTTGAATGTAATTGTCTTCAATTCCAAGCACTCCGATACTAATCTAATGAGGATCTTCCTTAGATTTTATAATCTAAGCTTTCTCTCAATGTTAAAAACAATAAATTTTATTAAGAAAGGAAAATAAAAGCTTTATTCTTACTCAAATGGAGAATTTACAATTGAAAGAACCACACATTCCCAAGAATAGATAAGAGATTCAATCAATTCCTCACATCATACTCAAACAAAGCAATCACACACACAATGATGAAAATTAAGGTAATTGATTAAGGCTTTCTCTCTCTCTCTCTCTACTCTCTCTTCTCATATCTCTACACAAAATGGCCAATAATGGCTTACTAACTAGAAGAATAAGAGTGCTCAAGATGAGCATCACACTATGTTTTTGAAGACACTCTCTTGAGGCTCTCTTACTGTACTCTTGAGGCTAGCCTCCTTTTTTGAGGCTAACCTTCTACTTTTTGATGAGCTTGCTCAAACTTAGGTCTTTGATTTCTTTTTACAGCTTTCCAAGTAACTCTTCATCTTCCCTCCAATTTAGGATTCAATTTAAAGTCTATTGGAATCCATATGTAACATCTTAGAGAAGTAGGAGGTGTATTGTTTGAGTTTAGAGATGTTAGAAGAGAAGTTGATGAGCGGCGAGGTACCGCTACGCTCAGCCATATGAATACGAGTGTTTCACGCACTATCTAGTTGAATTCCAAGGACTAAGTGCCTATGCACCTTTGTGGAACAATGACGGGTTGGTTAATTGTTGTCTTTCCAAACTTACTTGTATGTCACAGTTGTATGGTTAAGTAAGCTTAAGACATATGATTTTTATAGCTTTTATGTGTTTTATATCCTGCGCTAGTAAGGAGGGAGAGAGAGAGATAAATAAGTAACTAATCTAATTTAACTACTCATTAACTCAGTTCTAATTACTCCTAACACCAGTATCCATTCCCACTTGCCGTACACATCCTGAACCAGTACAACGCTGCTGGGATTACCAAACGCTAATCGTTACTGGGTTACCAAACACTACATGCATGCTCGAAGCGATCGTATTGAGTGTATTTAACTATGAGAGTTGTAGGGTGAGAGAAATCATTAATCAACTAGGAAAGCATTAAATAATAATTAACGCTAATTAATCTATTCTAAATGTTGCAAGGTTTATCATAAAGTTCATCTTTATTGCCATACACAAGGTGTTCTTAGTTATACAATGCTTGAATAAAGATCTGTTCACTCTATGACTCCTACTACGATCATGCAGAAATAATTCTAACTCTGGAGGGAAAAAATGACAAGAGTTCGGCTAAGGGACTAACTGTCTAATGTCAAAACCAAGGGTGCTGCCTCTTATTTATAGGCGAGGAGACAAGCCCCAATATCGGGCATCCAACATCACATGGTTGGATCCGATATAGCGGACTCGATATTGCAGTCCCAATATCGCGGTTCATCAGAAGTCTTGAATCAAGATGAGATATATTGGAAATGCATGAGACATCTTAGCTGTAGTTAAAATGTCTTACAAGAGGCTAAGATGTTTCACATGCCAAGGCCAAAAATAAAGATGTTTATTTTGAGGTTTGAAACCTCTAGACACCTCCAAACAAGTCTCCATTGATCCCAAAACCTCTTAAATGTATCAAGATAGGCCTAAGACACCCCTAAACATGCTAAACTCTATGAAAATACCTGATCATTGGAGAGATTGTACATTGGTCTATTTGATATTCACATCATAAGATACCATAAATGTAGGTGATGCACACATTTATATAGGCTAAGGACTAGATAGCATCAATACATATGCATCAACATATCAAAGGATACGTTGATAGAGATGTATCAATGAGGCTATGTTGACACATACTTATCAACGTAGCTAACTTATTAACTCTTCATCATACCCCCATCATTGATTGAAAACTCGTCCTTGAGTGCACAAAAATAAGATTGAGTTGTTTACAAAATTTTTCGAGGAGATGGAACTGACTATTGAGTCACTAACAACTAACAACTTTGAGTATCATACTATAAAATATTAAAGCATTTACAATGAGGTTTGTCAAAATTGAACATAATATAAAATTTGGCAAGTTGTTTATTGTGCAAAATTAGCAAGTCATTTATTGTACAAAATTGATTAGGATATAGTCTTCACACTATGCCAATAGGTAGAGGCTTCTACAACTTAGATGAACCTTCCTTTTATCCTAGTCTAGCTGGTAGCCTTGGCTACCCTATTTTTGCTGCTACCATGTTTAAAATCTTAAATGCATCCAACAATGCCATTATTTTCTCTTCTTTTCTTTGTAGATCATTATTGGTTCATGTAGCATCGCCTAGACTAGTTGGTGTGAGTATGTCCCATGGGTAAGACAATGTTAGAAACATTTCCTTCATATTGATAAACCAAGCTGCAAATTGCTTATGCTTAATGTTGAACTTTCGTACAAGGTTTTGTAGCTTCTAGTGGTCATTCATTCTTCATGTTAGGTTCTTAACAACTCATTGTTAATCCTTGAATTTGCTCTTGAGAATCTCAAGCTTTGCATTACCTACTTCCAACTTCTACTTCATCTCCTTGTGAAATTTGAACTCGTTCTCATAGAGGAGGTAAGAGCTAGTCATCTACTTTTCTAATTCTGACCTCAGTCATCCTATAGATAGCATCATTAAAATTGCATATCATAGATTGGATAACTCTATGTACTTTATTATTTTCTCAAATTACAACTTTTTAAATTGAATTTCTACTTGATTATATGCATTTAGTCCATAAAAAATGGGCTATCATGCATTGCCTTTTTACTAGAGTTGTCAGAGGGCTTCAGTTATCTTGGCCCATCAACTTGATTCTCTTCTCATTCACTTCCTTGAGCATTCTTACCTAGTTCCTATATTGATTTTTTACTTTTTCATATTTTAAGACTTCATTTTTCTTGGTGGAAATCTGAATAACAATCTTTTGGTGAATGGCCCGAACCTTCTCCATTGAAAATTTTTTGTTCTCAGTAATCAACTTTCTAACATCATGATTCACCTTAATGAGTTGTTCCTTTTGCTAGTAGATATATTCCAATAGTTGCTTCCTCTATGTTGTAGAATTTTGTAGATGTGGATTTTTCTTGATCAGATCATTCTTCTTCCTACATGTATCCAGGAGATCATTGTCTGTTAATCTAAATAGAGTTCAATATTTTTTTTTCAAAGAAAAATAAAAAAGCATACCTATATTCTACGACATAACTACATACTCACATGCATTTCAATTGCCTCTTATTGTATTTGGTGTTTTGNNNNAAAAGAAGTTCTATTGATATTAAAAGTGTATCAATTACAGTAACTTAAATAAGTCATAGGTTTGAGGGGAAGGAAAAGTTGGGAGCACTGTGAATGAGACTCGAGAACAACCTTATAAATAAATGAGTATTAAAGGAGGAAACTCAAATTGGGGCACTATCAAATGTCCACACATACAGACTCATTACTAGATAGAATGAAATAGAATTAGATGAGGCAAACAAATCTCAAATAATGATAGAGAGAGTTCCAATGATGACTCCACTCAACAGAGAGGGGAAGCTTCCCTGTAGAGATTACTGATGATGAGTGTTACTGGAATGCACAAGTCTTTCCCATGGTTCTTTGACAAAAGACACGGAAAGCATCCTTGTAGAGATTACTAATGATGAGTGTTACTGGAATGCACAAGTCATTCCCACAGTTACATGAGATGAACCAACTGATGTCTATCCAGATTGAACTTGGATGCTTGAGATGTGAGTTGGAAATGAATGAGGCGAAAGATCTGCAACTTCTCCAACCTGGTGAGCAAACATTTATTAGAGTAATCTGTCCTTTGAAATATAACATTGCATCTTCACTTCCAAATATAATATAAAATAGTAGGCCTAATAAATTTCCATAGAAACTTGAGATTAGCAGAAGTAATGTTTAAAAAGCCAAATATGACATCCTCTTGAGATAGCTGGTATGAAGGAAAAACTATGGAAGCCCACTTCCACACATGCTGAGCAAAGGAAGAATGCCAAAACACATGGACAAAGTCATCTTGTCCACCACAGAGAGGGAAATTGGGATTCTGAATTTCTAGATATTCTAACCATTTACCAATAGGTAGACCATGGTGAAGGAGACACCAGAGGAATTGCTTAATTTTGGGAAGGGTCGGAAGATTCCAAATATTTTGGAAGAGAGGGATCCAGAATGAACTTGACTTGTCTTTGTGCCAATGCTTATTGTAGCGTTGAATGACCTCGGATGGGTCGTGGATAAGATGAAAGGGGATAGATGGCCGATAGGGTAAGAGTTTAACCCCATTAAGCCATTGAAGGCCTTGAAAAGGGCTTTGCATTGTAACATCAATGTGCCAATGATCGTGGAGAAAGAAGTAGATCTGGACTAGGCAATGGTTCATTGCAGCCGACTCCTCATACAAATTTCTAAACTTGACCCCCGAAATCCAACGGCTAGCTAGCCTAAGACAATTCAAGGATATGACACCTTTCCAAAACCACAAGGTAGCCACCTTAGCCTTTGTGATAGCAATAGGAGCGGGTGACAGAGGTAACCACCACGGACATAATCTAGAGAGGAGAGTAGGGTTGATCTTAACATTAGTCCAGTCAATGTAACTGTGCAGAATTTGCCAGGCCCTCTAGATGCTTTTGAAAACATGAGAACCTAGAAGAATGATAGTGTGAGGGGTTTAGTCTTCCATTTATCAAGTTTCTTTTGAATCCGAAGAATAACTTGCTCCCAGAGAATAAATGTTGAACCTCTAAAATGAAAAAGAATCCCTAGAATCTTAACGATGTCTTGATCTTGGAGCTGCTTCCAGTTATAGCTAGTCACATGGTTGTAATTGCCTGAAAAGCTATAAACAGAGGATTTATTCCAATTTATAGTGGAACCTGAGAGTGTACAATATTGCTCCACCCTTGATAAGAGGTGGTGCAAATTGGTAGCTGTGTTTTGAACTAGAAAGAAAGAGTCATCGGTAAAGTGCATATTGAGGAGTTGTTGTTGAGAGGAAGATAGGCACACCCCAGTGAGAACTTTCTTTTGAATGTCCATGTTAATCTAATGACAAAGAAAGTCTGCGGTGATGATAAAGAGATATGGGGCAAGGGGATAGCCTTGTCGCACTAACCTATGTATTGGAAAGGGAGAGGTAATGCCAAAGGTAGTGGAAATTCTTGCAGTAGCATCTGAGAATAAGCATTTCACCATATGTAAGAACTTAGGACCAAAACCAAGTTTGGTCATGGTCTGCAAGATAAAATCCCATTTTATGTTGTCATAAGCCTTGGCATAATCAAGTTTCACTAGGAGAATATCTTGTCCATCATCCTTGGCCCACTTGAGGCCTTCCCATGCTGCAACCACATTGTCTAAAATATATCTACCAGGAACAAATCCTATTTGTTGAGGAGATATGATCTGGCTAAGAATTTTTTTCAATCGTAAGGCTTGGCCCAAATTCTATACACTACATTGAGGAGAGTTATGGGACATCAATTGGAGATATCGGCAAGATCCCCAGACTTGGGGAGAGACAAATTACCCCTTGATTTAGATTGGGCCCTAGGGAACCAGTTAAGATAGCCTCGTTAGTGATGTGCAGAAGATCATTTCCCACCAAATCCCAATGATTTTGAAAAAATTCTATGGGGAAAGCATCATAACCTGTAGCTCCACCAGAGTGATATTAGTGTCAAGACTTTGTAGCATAGTGGAGTTGATAAGGCAAGGATAATTGGGGGTGGTAGCCTTGAATGAAGAGATGTCCATTGGGGTTGCTGCAAAGAGGGTTTCATAGTGATTCTTGAGAAAGGAGAGGATACTGTTGTGGTCAGTAATTGTGGTACCATCGCTAGCGATTTTGTATATAGAATGCGAAGGGGAAGCAGAATTGAGATACTTGAAAAATTCTTTATAGTGTTCATCTTGAATATTTAACCAAGTGAGCTGACTTTTAGTTAGAGCACTTTGTGCTCGGTACACATCCCAATGTTGAAAGACTAATCTTGCTCTAGCTAGCTCCTCATAAACCAGAGTATTGAAGAGATTTTGATCTAGTCTATTAGTGAGATGTTCAATAGTGAGGTGAATTTTGTTGTATTCTTGTCTGGCCCGAGTAGCTACTGCCTTACCATACAAACGAGCAAAGTTTCGTACTCGACATGAAGCCCGATGCCACTAGTTAATCCAACCCACTTGAGTTAGGGGCCTAGGTTCTGCATTCCAAAGGTTGGATAGAAGAAGTTGAGCTACATGAGAGGAAAAACAATTGTTGTGTAGTCGGAAGAGATGGAATTTTTGTTGGTGAGGGCTGCCATGAATCTTGATGGAGATGGAGATAGGAAGATGGTCTGATAAGGTGGCATGGTGATGAACCATAGTAGTGGAGAGGGCTTGCCAGAAGGAAATGGTGGAGGAATAGAACCTATCTAACCTACTATAGATACGAGGCTGCCCAAGACGAAGATTGCTCCAGGTAAGTTTGTGAAGGGATATGCCCACGGAGGTGTCTGCCTGATCAGAAAGGTAAAACCTTTTCTTGAAGGTGGAACAACTTTGATACTCAAGATTGGGTAGTTGAAAAAACACCCCTCTAAGCTTATCTTGAGGGAATTCAACCATATTAAAATCTCCTCCAAAGATCCAAGGCACTGGAGGAAGAGAATTTACAAGTTCTTGCCAAAGGAGAGCTCATTTTGCGGAGTCGTTAGGGGCATAAATTGAGCAAATACCAAATGGTCCATGCAAGGAAGAGAATGTGGCCCAGGAAACTCTATGCCCAGAATCAGAACCACTTTGAAGGATTTTAGATTTCCAGTAGGGCGAAAGGAGAATGGCTGCGCCTCCTTTCCCACTCGCATGGGACGTTGCTAGGATTGAAGAGTGAGGGAGAAACCAATGGGAAGAAAAGCATAAAAGATTAGCTGAAACCTTAATTTCTTGAAGGAGAACAAAATCAAAGGCTATATTAAGACTAGAAATAAAGTTTCCTTCTCGCTTTCATCAAAGCCTATCAGTAAGGCCTCGAACGTTCCATGAAAGGAGGTTCATGAAGAAACAAGGGGTAGTTTGGGTGAGAGGTCAATGGAAGGTTCGGAAGTCCAAGTATCAACTTCCATTGTTCCTGATAGGAGGGCAAAGGAGTTGTTGGTGGACCCCCCCGCCATGGAAGTTTTCAGTGGAGAGGAGCTTGAGGGAGGAGTAGAACTGAAGGAAGCTTTAACTCATTTCCTTCCACTACCTGCCGCGAACTCATCCACCAAGATTGAGTCTATGACTGCCTTATAGGGGATGACATGGATGGAGGTGTGAGTACCTGATTGTTGTTTTTGTGGCTTGGAGGGGTGAGACTGAGAGGAGGATGGTGGAGTTGTTTGAGAAGGAGAGTCAAATTTAAAGGATACTGAGGGTGGGCGTGATGGTGTGACTGAGGAATGGATTTTCTGAGATGCTATAGGTTGTTTTTTTCTGGCTAGGATGGGGCACTTTGATATATGATGCTCGGCCCTATGACAATAGCTACATGAGTTTGGAAGGTAAAAATAGTCCACTTTTTGGCCTTCCAAACTTGTGTAGCTATTGTCATAGGGCTGAGCATCATATATCAAAGTGCCCCATCCTAGCCAGAAAAAAACAACCTATAGCATCTCAGAAAATCCATTCCTCAGTCACACCATCACGCCCACCCTCAGTATCCTTTAAATTTGGTGTTTTGATTGACGGTGGACAAAGTTTGTGCAAAAATTGGCAATCATGTGTAATTCGTGGTAGAAGCAGCTTAGATTGCCTATGTTACCACATTGTGTGGAGCACAATTTCTTTCATATTCGTGGCAGAAAAGAATGGTGAAAAAAAACTTAAGTATTTGACCTTGTTTGATGATCATGACAACGACCAAGGTTTTTAACCAACAGATCAAAAAAGGAAAAACATGATACCATCTTCAGCCGTACTCTTCGCAGAGAGAAAATGGCATAAGGTAAAAGTTGCAAGAACCAAAACTGATTTAAGATTTACTGTATTTCAAAGCATTTGGATTTTTCAACATGGATAGCTCACAAGATAGTTGTGCTTGCATACCTTAGTTGCTTTCATGGATGGTGGCCTTATCCAAAGGAATTTTTTTTATCATGAAGGGTACAAAGTCATTGCATGTGACCTGGCCTTGAGGTATTAGGTTGATCTATAACTCATACATTATTTTATCTAGGACCTCACCTTAGCATAATGAACATTGAGCCTTTAGGTGATGAGCCTTTATGATGATGATGATAACCAACCCCATTTTGTTGGGACAACGTTAGGATGATGATGATAAGAGGAGAATTTTATAACTTAATATTACTCATAAGAATTAAACCCATAATTTCAAATCAAGAATCTTGCTATAAGGCTAATATCTTTTTTTTTTAAAAAAAATAAGTAATAGACATAGCAGGTAGCACAAACCCCTTTACCACAATATTGAGATGCAAAATGTGTCTTCCTCCTCTAATGTTATCATATTAATTAAGGCTTCATCAAGCATTTTCTAAAAACAAGCCCTTCTGGAACGACATCCATTTTGTCAATTGGATCTTTTCCCCCCTCACTATTATTCTTCCTGGATCTCATGTTTTCAAAAGTATTTGGAGGGCCTGGAAAATTCTACATAGTTACATAGACTGGACTAACGTCAAGATCAATCCTACTATTCTCTCTCATTTGTGTCCATGGTGGTTACCTCTATCGCCCACTCCCCTTGCCATCACAAAGGCTAAGGTAGCTACGTCGTGGTATCAGAAGGATGTCATCTCCTTGAATTGTCTTAGGCTAGCTAGTCATTGGATTTCAGGGGTTGAGTATAATAATTTATATGGGGAGTCAATAGCAATGAACCATTTCCTAGTCTAGATTTACTCCTTTCTCCATGGTCATTGGCAACTAGATGTTGCAGTGCAAAGCCCTTTTCATGGTCTTCAATGGCTTAATGGGGTTAAACTCTTGCCCTACCGGCCATCTGTCCCCTTTCATCTTATGCACAACCCATTCGAGGTTATTCAATGCTACAATAAGTATTGGCACAAACAAGAGTCAATAACATTTTGGATTCCTCTCTTCCAACACATTTGGAAACTTCCAACTCTCCCTAAAATTAAGCAGTTCCTCTAGTGTCTCCTCCACCATGGTCTACCTATTGGTAAATGTTTAAAATATCTAGGGATTTCCAATCCCAATTGCCCTCTTTGTGGTGGACAAGATGACTTTGTCCATGTGTTTTGGCATTGTCCCTTTGCTCAGCATGTGTGGGAGTGGGCTTCCATAGTTTTTCCATCATACAAGCTCTCTCAAGAGGATGTCCTATTTGGCTTTTTGAACATTACTTCTGCTAATCTCAAGTTTTTGTGGAAAGTTATTAGGCCTATTATTTTATATTATATTTGGAAGCAAAGATGAAATGTTATATTTCAAAGGACAAATTATTCTAATATATGTTTGCTCACCAGGTCGAAGAAGTTGCAGATCGTTCGCCTCATTCATTTTCAACTCACATCTCAAGCATCTAAGTTCAATCTGGATACTCATCAGTTGGTTCATCTCTTGGAGCCATGGGAAAGTCTTGTGCATTCCAGTAACACTAATCATCAGTAATCTCTGTAGGGAAGCTTCCCCTCTCTATTGAGGGGAGTCATCATTGGAACTCTCTATATCATTAATTGAGAGTTGTTTGCCTCATCTAATTCTATGTCATTCTATTCAGTAATGAGTCAGTATGTGTGGATGTTTGAGAGTGCCCCAATTTGAGTTTCCTCCTTTAATACTCGTTTATTTATAAGTTGTTCCCGAGTCTCATCCATAATGCTCCCAGCTTTCCCTTCCCCTCAAACCTATGACTTATTTAGGTTAATGTAATTGATACACTTTTAATGTCAATAGAACTTCTTTTCGGGGTCCGACACCCCCCCTAATGCTATCATATTCTCTCCTACATGTTATATTGTTCCCTCCTCAAAGAGCTCTTGGGATATCTATTTTGTGTTGTAGCACTTCTAGCATCCATCTTTGCAAATGACCATTTAAGAATACTCACATCCCTAGATCCTCTAATCTTGAAGCCCTATAAGACTGTATTCTAGTTTTCCTACCCCTCTAACCTTCACTCCTTCAAGTTCTCCTTATCCTTCTAACCTAGGCATGATTGCTTTTCTTTCAATCTATCATACCCTCCCAATCCCAACCACCTAAGTCTTTATTATCTTGACCTCTCAAGTTTGCAGGGCCCTTACCCTACTTGAAGATGAAGTTAGTATTATGATGCTAATTTGCAACAACATTACTAGAAGATGTGACAAGTTTTTGCTCACCTATTTGTAAATATACATTCTAAGAATCAATAGAAACTTTTGCATTAGTAGAAGAAATAAACATTTCAACATTGGTAAAATAAATTGAAAGTAATTTAGAATTCTCCATAGGGAAGAGATAATTTGGAGAAATTAATTCTTCTAACAAAACCCTCGCTAGATTAGCATTCTTTATTAAATAAGAGTTTGGATTTGCTTCGTGGATCATCCCTAGTTGTTGAGGAGAAAGCAATTGTTATTTCCATGATGTCATTATGAAGAAAACCTTTCAAATTGTCATCCTTGAGATTGACAAAACTTCAAACACTTGACTTGCAAATGAACTACAAACCCAATGCAAAATCAAATATATGAGACTTCATGAAACATCCTACATTCAAAATAACTTTTATGTATAAAAAACCAAAATTTAAAAGTTAAAAGTAAGGTAATTACATTTCATTTTAATGAAATCATTAATTCCTTCATTATAGGTAACTTTATAAACTAACACTTCTAGGGTTCTTTTTTTTTTCTATACATGTTCTTTCTTGATGTGATAATGATGATGAGGACATTAACCCATCTGTTTTCTATATTATTTATCATCAATGATGTTTAAATATTATTAGGTATCTTTAATATTAATTTGGAGTCATTTCCATGTATTTTTCTGATTTGTGAGTCACAAATAGTCGTAGTCTTAATTGAGAGGTTATTGCGAGATGTAATCACTTGCATTGAGTCTTAACCCAAAGAAAAAAAATGTTGTTGGCTCAATACACATATTGCAAGCTCATGAAACTTGTAGTAAGTTGTTATAGCAGATAGTTGCAAGCTCATATAAACAACAATGGGTTGTAACTACTTTAGGTGCTCTTGAGAAAACTTATAGGTCCTTAGTATGAGTCATTGTCAATTGTAATCCAAGCAAACAATGAGCTCATGTGACTTGCAATGTCATGTGCTCATACTAACATGGATTTTGGATTTGTAGGCACTTTACGAGTGTGAGCTGGCTACAAGTCACAACCAACCTAAGCTATAAGCAGATGAAAGTCATAGTTCCTCATAGTTGGTAAAAAAGTTTGTTTATTTTATTCCCACCCCCACCCCTTTTTTTTGAAAAGGGTATGGACTAAAAGGAAAGCCCAATGGTTGGAAGGAAGACCAACAATTAGTTCAAGGCCATAAAGGGGAGAAGTAATCTTAATCTAAGTAAGCAACTTAAAAGTTCTTATGAGTTAAGTCTGAGAATCTCTTCTGCCATTGTCTTGTACTCATCTTCAAAAATTTGGTGGAGTTGGAAAGTAAGTCTTGTATGCTTTTTGTTCTAAATTTTTTTATGTTTGTTACTTTCAAAATTTGTACTTTGATATTATATGAATAAAGAAGTTGCTTTCTTTTCTTATTCTTTGAGCTCTTGAAAATCCTTGAGTTTTAAGATAACTTTAATGTGAATTCAGTCTTGAAGGTTGAGATCATTAACAAATGATGAAATGTCTAATCTAGTAAAAATTCTAGGTGTAAATCAAATATTCAGAATAATTATTTTAAAACTTTAGTACCTATGGTACCATAAGAAATATCATGTACATTTAGAAATTTTCAGAAGAGTGGTATTAAAAGATACTAGATAGTATGAATAGTGTGGATGATAAATTTTGAGAAATTTGTTAATGTTCAAACATTAATTTTTTATTTTATTTCTAATATTGATTGCTATAATTAACAAATGAAAACATTGAACCCAAACTTAATACCCAAAAATCTAAAGATCTAAGATTGCTCTTCTTCATGGTAATAGTTATGTAGATTGATTTTTTCATCATAAAAATGAGTTGATTTCTCCTAGTTAATATAAGAATCAAATGCTTTATGAAATATACCAAGGAATATAACAATCATCTATGAAATAAGAATGACATATAGTTGATATAAGTTGATAAAAATGAAGATCATTAGTTGGAGCCTCAATGCTTATCCCACCAAGTAGAGTCCCAGGAGGATTGGTGGACGAGTGAATGCCTAACTTCTTTAAGTGGTTAAGCCTAGGCTCAAACCCACATCTTCTCATTTGAGAAGCAAGCACCTTACCATCACTCTAAGTTAGATAGATGATTTTCTTTAATTAATATAACAAAATTTAGATTATATATTTTTAAATTTTTTGAAAATAAGTAGGTATCCTTCTTAGTTGATCTCTACTTATACTATGAATATGTATTTTAATTTTTAATGATTCTTCAATTTTCTTTTTAAATAGTTTTTTATAATTATGAAAGCTTTGCATTGGTGTTTGATGAGTGGCGAGGTACCCCTACACTCAACCATACGAATACGAGCGTTACATGCACGATCCAGTCAAACTCCACAGACGAACCAGTTGTGGCATCTAGATAGTTAGCCTTAGGTCACAGTTCGCTGTCTTCCCACCTGGACTAGTATTAGCTTTGTAACGTATGGTTTAGTCCAAAGTGAGGTGTATGATGTGGTTTCTAATCTAACGCTACTCCTGAAGGCAATGGAAAGTAATATTCACTAATCTAGGAGAGAGAGGATGAGAGAATCTAACTAGCCTAAGTGTGATGAGCAACCGTTCCTTGATTATCCATACACATCTTGGACTTCGTGCATGACTATCACTAGGAATACCAAGCGTAGATCCTAGGTACGCTACTGGGTTATCAAGTAATCACACTTAAATGCTTGTAATCAAGTCATACTCATTCCACTTTTAACATGAGTTTAAGGATGAGAGAGATTAACTAAGAAACAGTAAATAACAATTAATTAAATGATTAAACTAAGTGAATGTTGCAATGATGAAGTAATCTTGATCTTTATTGCCGATCATGTGCATGTCCAAGTATGTCACACTCGAATAAAGGATGTCGTACAATTACATTCACCACACTGCGGGCATACACTGGGAAATAATTCTAACTCTAAGAAGGAAAAATTGCAAGAGTTTGGGTAAGGAACTAAGAACTAGATGCCTAAAATCATCTGTCTACCTCTTATTTATAGATGAGGAGATAGGCCGTGATATCGCGTATGCAATATCGTGATTGGGCATGCGATATCATGTATGCGATATCATGGTCGCCCCAACTGATGACTCATCATACCCCCAAGACTGAATGAAAACTCATCCTCGAGTTACAGTGATTACACAATGGATAGGTATGGGATTATTAGATGGGAAAATAAAACAAAGACACAACACACAGAATGTGCTACAACTACAAAAATTTTGAAACTCATGTAGTTCCAGGTGGCGGTGGCTCCTCCATTGGTGCTTTCCATTTGTCTTATGCTCTAGGCTTTGAGACTTGATGGCGTTGAAGTATGGCCTAAAGCTTCTCCTCTTCGGTTCGAGGGTCTTGTGCTGTCCATGCTAATGTTCCAATGTTTGACGGAGTCGACACTTCCTATGGACATGGTAGTTGCAAAAACATTTGATTGGCTTTGACATACCAAGCCGCGAATACTCGTCGTTCCTCCTCATTGGCTCTGGCTTTATCCTTGTACTTTTGAAAATCTACTAGTTGTTGAGCCAAGTCTACTATGACACCTTTCTATCCTTGGTAGCTGGCTTTCACCACCTCAAGTTCAGAATTTGCAACTTCTAGTTTCTCCAACAGCTTCTGCGTTCTGCAAATTCTGCTTCATATTTGATGTGGGTGGTTGCTACCTGCTACTTGAGCTCTATTCTCAGGTGCCCTACTGTTAACATGGCAAGGTTGGCATACCTCAGATTGGCCAACTCCATGTATTCTGTCAAATCCTGAATCTGTAGGTCTCGACTCTTAACTTCCACTTGGTGGATGAAGGCATATGTGTCCAATATGACTCACCAATCAGTGTGTTGAGCACTAATAGCATTGATCAGGGCATTGGCCATATGGATCTCCTTCTCAAGGATCTATTTGTACATCCCCACCTAGTCTCGAAAGTGCTCCTTTAGCTTCTCATGTCATTTAGCCTCATTTTTCCATGTGCTTATCTCAATAGCTAACTTTTGACGAATGGCGCATACCTCCTCCATCGAGAGGGTTTGATTTTCTTTGGCTAAACAGCTTATGTCTTGGTTGACCTGGATGAATTGTTCTTGTAATTGATGGAAGTGTTCCTCGAGAACGTTCTTCTACTTTTCCACAGTGGTTAACTGAAGGTTGTCTGCAACGAGCTGCTTGTTGTCTTCTTGTAAGGCCTTGAGTGCCTTGATATATGCATGAGTTTGCACCTATGCTATGGAGGCATCCCAAACAGCCTTCTCTTTTTCATCAACCATCCTTTTATTCTTTGTTATTAGCTTGGTTAGTTGCTCAGTTCTAAAATTATATAGCTGGTATGTGGGAACAAATTGCAGAGGATCCCCCTGTGCTGCTTGTAGGGCTACGAGCTGCTCTTGTAGCTTCTAAACCTTTGCTTCAGCATGCTCTGCCCTCAATTCTGTTAAGACCAGCTTCCCCTTTGTGGAAATGAGGTCTGATTGAATTACTATAACATCCTGAGGGATATCAAACAGGGATGTCATTACTTGCCCTATTTGGAGTAATCGATCAAGCACATCCTCATATTCTGCAAGAGTCATTGAGGTTCTGGCCAAAGTTTGAGCATCCCGTGCTCCGATGAGATCTGCTGGTGGCACAAAAGGTATGTTGAAGGATTCTTTGATATGGCCTATGACCACTTCTGTAGCTCCCATGACATCTTGGTGTTGCATGACCACCACAGTGGCTCCTTCATCAATCTCTAATTGCACCTGGAAAGATGTCGTGTTTCCTGAGATCTATTGTGACCATCTACTTTCCCCTTCTCCTGTGTGAATAGAAATTTTTTCCCTTGTGCGATCTAGAGAAACCATGGTCTAAATGGCATCATCGATGACACGGAAGAGGTTTGCGTCATCACGACTTCCCCAACTAATTGTCTCAGCGATGGCCCTGAGATAGCTCATCGATGGTTTGTAGTCTTGTGACGGCTATTGTTCTTGGCCTGTGCTAGGCCCTGCTTCCTATTGTTGGCTGGGACCCATGCTTGGAGGTTGGATGGGTCCTGCAAGTTGAGTTATAGTTGGTCCAGCCATCTGTTCTTCTTCTTGTTCTGGTCCCAGCTTTTCACCAGTGCTTTTCCTTGGAGTTGGTGCCTTTGGCAAATCAGCATATGAAGTAATTTGGGCTTTTCGGAGTACATCATTGGTGTACCCCCAAATACCAGCACATCAACAAAGCTTTCTGATAAGACAAGGGAAAGGCAGCACCATTTTTCCTGTCTTTCGTTCCTTGAACCGCCTCAGGATCTCCGTTAAATATAGATGGGGTAGGTTAGCAGTAACCTTTCCCATCAACACTTCACATCCTCTAGCAGCATACGTTGATATTCTTTTCAAGCCCTTCGTGGGGAAGAGGTGATATGTTCCAATTTTAAAGTAAATCCTCTCTTCAATTGTCAACTCACCAAATGTTTTATCTCTGCCATAAGCCCTTTCCAACCAATCCTGTTGCACATTGGGGTTTGAATAGGTGGATAACTGAGCAACTTCGGGCCTTGTATTCAAAAGGTTTAACACTTCCAAAATGGCCTGCATGGAGAAATCAACTATCACACCACAAATATTGACAGTGGTGCCTTGCTCCCTATTGTGCCAAAATTGGTATGTCTCTCCTAGGTACCAGGCACCACTTTTAAAGAGGGTAGGCCATAATGGGGATCCTTTGAGGTGATCCCTAATGGCCTCAGGAGCGAACTCTGCAAAAGATTTGAAGTTCAATTTCACAATCATTGCAGTGAATGTGGACTTTTCATGGATGGCCTAAACACAATCTTGGGGTAATGTGAGATGTTGTCCCTGTTTAGGCACTGTAGTAGCTCCTCCTTCTGCCTGCCCAGACCATACGGTAGGAGGATCTTCTTGATGAATGCTAAATGAATGTTCCTCCTATTTTGCATGTTGTCTGGGAGGATATTGTCTTCCACCTCTTCGAGATCGTTTGTTTTGACCTTGAGAAGGACCTTCCTGTTGTCCACGTTTCAGGGCCATCAGCAATCACACGGGGTCAAGCATTAGTAAGGTTGTTTTTGAAGTTAAGTTATACCTTAATGCTTACCTTAATTAATGATCTTATGTTATCACGTGTGATATTGCCTGAAAAACTATAATAATGAGTCCTGTGAATTAGGTGGTTTCCCATTTTAGTTTCTTGGTATACCTAGGGATTAAATGATTTTTAGGCAAAATTATTCTAAGTGTTATAGTAAATTACCCTAGATGATGTCCTTTGGGTGATGATAAATTCCAAAAAAGTTAGATGCTTTTCAGCAGATGTCTCTCCCCCACGATTAAGCCGAACACTCTGGGTTTAAGCGGTTTCAGACGAAATTAAAATCAGAGTACCAGTGAGTGAGATAGAGGTTGAAAAACAAAGGTGTCACACTCACAAGTTGTAGAGAAAAATTTGAAAAACTCCCCCACGTGCGGTGG